>CAEFZP010000117.1:0-42500 GCA_903064625.1 Mallotus villosus | reverse complement strand
CTCCCTGACGACCGTCTCCCCAGACTACCGTCTCCCTGACTACCACCTTCCCAGACCACATTCCGCCAGACCGCCGTCTCCCCAGACCCACCTTGGAGGATATGATCCGGTTGTCGGCGAACCTCTGTGGGTTGTAGTGCTGCGGGAAGCGGTTAGCGATGTACACCGTCCTGGTGTCGCTCTGGTGGGGGGGGGTCAAAGCCCTGAGAGGAGGGAGAGAGAGAGAGACAAAGACAGAAAGACAGAGACATAAGTCCGCAATTAGTTATTGATCCGATTCGACCGAGCGGCGCTCATTGAAGACCGAAAACAGACGGTAAGCTCCAACCCCTCACCCCTGGACATCTCTACATCTATGGATCTGGTGGGCGGGTGCCAGACACAGGCCGCACCTTCACCCTCGCCTGTGTGCAAAGGGGTTCGGGGCATCAGAACAGGGAGGGTTGCGTCGTACAGGCAGTGCTGCTGACCAGGGAATATAAACCCAGTCTGTGGGACCACTACACGTGCATCCTGTTACTCCAGGCAGGCGCCTGTCACAGTACACAGCAGCACTCCTCAATGGCCTTCTGTGCTTCCACCACACACACACACACACACACTCTCTCTCTCTTAACACACCTCTCTCACAGACTCACGCTCACATTCTTGTATCTCATTTAGGCTCCTAATCTCATGATGCGGGTGTGCGAAGCTCCCAGCACGTCCAAGAACTACCGCCTCTGTCTTTCACACACTGCTGACTGGAGCGCGTCCTGCAGGGGGGACAAACACCCCTCCTCGCAGATCCTCCAGACATCAAATCGCCACCAGAGATGAGGGCTGACCCTCTCACGACCTGCATCCCAACAGACCTGCCACCAAGGAACCCAGACCCACAGGAACTGAGCTTCAGAATACGAAGACTCTAGAGAATGAGGATAGGCCGTAGTCAGACTCATAGCATAGAGGTTTCTAACCGTTTAGTAGCGTCACACGATCGCGCCAGGTCTGCTGACACCGTTTTGGTGAAATACGCAGCCAGTTACCAGCTATGATCGACTTCTAACACGGCCGTGTGGGGGGGGGGTCGTGGTATGGGGGAGGGGGCGACGCACTTCACCTGCTGTCGGCCCTTCGAGAAAAACAGGTCAGGATGTTGTCTTTTACACATGCGAGTGCTGAAAGACCCGTTGGGGACCATCTCTCTCACTCTGTCGCTCGGCCCACAGTGTGGCCATCGCTCAGACTAGGCCTCGGATGTTGTTAATGCACACCCACACCTACTGCACACCTGTTGCTGTAGAAGATCTATGCCAAGTTATGCAGAGTAGAGAATGAGTAAAAGGCTGTGAACCAGTTAAGACTTTGAGCGAAGACTCGCCGAGTTGGGCTAAACAAATGAGCTGTCTTTCCACCCCTTCTGCTGTAGGATAGTGTGTGTGTGTGTGTACGGAACGTCTGCAATGGCTGGTTATGCAAACTACGTCGATGTGAGGAGCCTAGCTGCACCTTCAGTCGACACACACACTCAGAACCACAAGGTTCACACAAGGTTCTGTCAGCCGACTAGCGCATGCATAGCTGGCCTGAGGTTGTAGCTGTTGTTGGTACATAACATACAAACTACCGTCCGGCCGACTAATGTTTGAGAGACTACGTTTTGTCTCTCGAAACCAACCGACAAACAAACAAACACAAAAAACACTTCTAAGTCTTAAAAGGTATAGCAGCAGCACTCCCATAGGCATACAGGCAGCACAACAGCTTACTCTAACAGTTTCTTGACGCGAGTCTAGCCTGCGGGACTAAATCATCCAGCTGAATCTGAGTCTTGTGGCGCCTCCCATAAAACAAGCCTGTTTCCCCTGTCCCCATCATCTTTACAGGAGACCTCCTGGCAGGGCCACTAATGATGACAGAGCGGCTGTCACCATGGAGATAGCTTCCTGTCCCTGCTTCAGACGGTGTCTCGATGCTGCAACGAGCCCGGGTGCAAGCCCGGGTCAGAACTGCACGGCTAGCTGATTGGAACTCTCATCTCACCCCAACCCCCCTCGGCCCCCCTCTGTATGCAGCCGTTGGTGTGTGTGTTGAGGGAGCAGGGTAACTAACTGGGATGTGAGTGGCACGCCATCAGTTTGGCACTAATGAAGCGAGGCGACGGAGTGTTACGCAGGTAAACAGCTGCGCAGAGTGCCGTCCCCCCCCCGCTCTCTCTCTCACTCTCTCTGAGGGCTCTCTCTCTCTCTCTCTCTCTCTCTCTCTGAAGGCTCTATCTCTCTCTCTCTGAGGGCTCTCTCTCTCTCTCTCTCTCTGAGGGCTCTCTCTCTCTCTGCCTTCCGGCTGCCTTCCGGCCCTCTCCACTTCCATTCCAGCTCCTGGCTCATCCTCCTCTCTCTTTGTGGCTCTCTGATCTCCCTCTTTCCCTCTCTCTTGCTTTAAGCCTTTCCTTTGCCCGCTCTCCTTTCACAAAATCGACTTTACTCTTCCCTTCACTCTTTTTCTACATCCCTCTCTCTTTCTCTCATCCAACCTCTCCTCCACCTCCTCTTTTTCACTCTCTCTCCTACAACAACAACTACCCATCTGCAGCCCCTGTGATCAGCTGACCTCCGCTGGCACACAAGGACCTGCCGGCCCCTCCCTCTCTGCTTCATCCATCCTGCTAACACGACAGTGAGCCATTGTCTTATCACTGTTTTATGGACGGACGAAAGAGGTGCCCCCCCCCCACACACACACCCTCACCCCGCCTCCCCCCCCCTTCCTGCAGCATCCTCCATCTGCAGGACTCACAGCGGCCTAATAATATGAATCTATTCCGCTCCCCAGGCAGTTAAACATGAAGGGGTTGTGTTATGATGACATCATCACCACCACTGAGGTGAATCTCGAAGAGGAAGCTTGTAAGTAAGTTCAAGGTCAATTTCGTCTCACAGCGTAGTGCAGCTGTAGACTTTAGTTCTCTATGTATTCTTGTGGAAAAACTGAAAGCTAAGCATTTGGCTCCAGTCCACCGACTGCAGGTAAGAGACATGGCGAGTTGTCTGCATACAAAACAAGATCATAAATATTAACACAAACAATAGACTTGTTGTTGAATAACTAGGCACTGGTTATTTACAACCTTTAACTGAAAAAGGATGTTATTTTGGGAAGTTTAGAATGAAACAAAAACACTGTATTAATCAAAATAACGACTTAATTGGTTAGCTCATACATGGAAATTGCACCCTAGCTTACTTCTAAAGCTTGAGAAGTTGGTGGTTCTACTGAATGTGTCTGAAGGCTATTTCCCTGGTTCCAAGTGAGATGGCATACTTTTGCATACATCTGAATCGCGCAAAAGGGAACTTGGCATACGTTGACATGGCCTGGGTCTTTACAGTCCTAGCTAGCCGCTGCGTATCATGGACCTTTTTAACATTGGCTTCAGTCGGGCTGTAATACTTTCACTATTGCCTAGTAAGAGACTATGGGGCATCTTGCGTACTAGTAGTGAGTGACCACACTCTCAGACTTGCATTCGCTAAATAATGCGTTCACGTGTTAAACATTAACTACAGTAGCCTTGAAATCAAGTTAGTTAAGTCAATACAAACTTCTTCCTACAGCAGTACTAGAACTCTAAACATATAACTAGTTACTTAAAGTTACAAAGTTACCGAGCACTAGACACCCAACATTAGGTTGCTACAAGTTATTAAACTACAATGCAAACAAACACAGAATATGTTGGTGCCCATACATTCACAGGCTGGCTTGGTTAATATGGTTAATGTACACGTCTGACTTGCCAGGTAGCTAGCTCTAAGTAAGCTAGCAACAGCTAAATGGCTACTTTATGTTGACATTGTCAAAGGTAGTAAGCAGTGAGATAAGTTTGAGGCCAGCTTCTATGCACCTCGCTACTGTAGGTAGGTGGCTAAGCTTCACCTAAACTGTTCAGGGTTAGGGTTCCCTATAATAATTCAAATAATCCCTCAAACGGTATCATACAAGTACATTTAAATATATCTGAAGAGACTATTGGTAGCACAAAGTTGAATGAACGCTACACTAGCTAGCTACAGCTAGCTTCAAGTAAGCAAACACTCGTCTCACCAGCTGTTGTCGTATCCACCGTAGCATCCTGGCTAGCTAGACAAGCAGTAATTTCCTTCTGAGCAGCCAGGAGCGTCGCTAGCTAATGCTAGCTAGTTCCATAAAGCCTTCCAAAACCATGAACATTTCCTTTTACAGGGTGGCCGCGAGTGCGTTACAGAAATCATCCAGTCTGTGTGACGGTAATTTCAAAGCGGGTAGTCTAACACTAAAGCGAAACAACAATATCCCGCCGCCGAGAGAGCAGCGTCTTGTCTCTCTTCTGGCCGTTTCCCCTGTATTTCTCTGCTATCATTTACAGCAGCTCATTGTGGTGGCTATTCCACGTAGACGCACTAGACAACGTCCTTACACACCCCGGCACTTCATCATTGCGGAAGTGATGGTTGTGAAACTTAACTGATCAACTGTCAAATCTGCTGAAATAAAAAAGACTGTCTCGCTCAAACGGCTGTTTGAATACCCTTTATATTATCAAACTTGTAGACTCAGCTATGAAGTGAGAATACATTGGCAAGCTAGAGTCACTTTCCACGGTCTATTCATTGCAATGTGAAAATATTTCTTAACACCTGTAGCATTATAGCTGTCTTACATCCTGTACCTGCTGGGAAAGCCAACTTGCATAGTATATAGTAACAATTATATTTTTTTATCAGTTATTAAATCAAGCTTGTCTACAACATCACAAATAACAAAACAAATGTATCCCACTTGATCTAACAGCTTGAACCAAGGGCGTAGGTTTGGTCTCATCTTTGGTAGGGACACTTGTTTGTTCCAATTTTTATATGTAGGTCATGTACATAAGATCATATAGGCCTACTTATTACCAGTTAATAGCCTATCACTTTTGAGTTGCTAGCCTGCTGGTACTAGGCTAAACTAACACGGTCCCATTATGTGGGTAGGTTAGCTTTATCCTTCTGGCTTCAACAAGACCAGCTGCTGCTAACACACTGGTCGAAAGATTGCAGACGCTAGGGATTGATTTAATACAAGCCAAGGTTACATGCTCTGCTTGTTATGTTCTGTGTTGTCCAGTCCTGTTTTTTTGTCTGTCCAGTCTATGTTCCAGGTCACATACCCCAACACTCCACTCCACATCTTTCAGTTCACCTCCCAACCAACCAGACACACCTGTTACCCATCTACCGTTACCTGCAAAGTTCATATACCCTGGTTTTCCACAGACTCGTTGCCAGTTCAATGTTAGTACTTGACAGTAGTTTGGCCTTGCACTAACCTTGCCTTGCACTAACCTTGCCTTGCACTAACCTTGCCTTGCACTAACCTGCCTTGCACTAACCTTGCCTTGCACTTGCCTTGCACTAACCTGCAGAGACTTGCTGCTCTTGTTGGTTAGCTGTAACTGATTTAAAATGATTGTACTCGCTGTGAAGTAGTTTACTGTTGCTTGCTTTTTTCCACAGGTACACTCTTGCACTTTTGAGGTCCATGTTGTTTAATTGTTACTTGTTTAACTTCATGCTGTTATGATTCTTGCCTTTATTGTTGGTTTTTCCACAATGTATGCTTCATGTTTGACTACCTGCAATGTTGGGGATATCTCGTAGTTATGATCAGTGACCTATGCACTTTTGTAAAGCTCTCTCTTGGAAGTCGCTTTGGATAAAAGCGTCTGCTAAATGAATACATGTAAATGTGATGTAACTAACCTTGCTTTGCCTTGCACTAACCTGTCTCGTGTGCTACAGACCCCACCAACGGCTCCATCCTCACGGACCTCACCATCATTTCCCTCTGTGTGGCTACAATAAACCTGGTTCATACATCAGCATCTGAGTATTGCATTTGGGTTCACCTGTCACTTCTTGGGAAGCCGGAATCACAACACTGCTACACTAACAACTTTCAAAACACGTTTCCATTGTAGAATAGGTGGCGATGTAAGGATAGCAGGTTTGCACTGTGTATAGTTTTCCTACTAGCTAACTAACAACGACCTTCTTGATAGCTACTTACACTGGGTGTTAAAAAACCTCCTGATATCTCTTCTTTTTGGGTGCCATTTTCCTCTATAAAGCAACAAAAGGGTCAGAAATATCAATGCTGAGACCAAACAAAATACTTATATGAGGCTTTATTATTTCCTGGCGTATTTAGTAGCTTAACGTGTCAAACTGCCAGCACTCTTTCCGCAAATCACGATTCACGAAGTGTTTCTGGCTCTGCAACTTCAGCCAATTAATTTAAATGATATCATCTTGTCTTGCAGGCTCGAGGGCATGTAGGAAGGGAGGGAAAATGGTTTCACTTTTCTGAGCGACGAACATGGTAGGCTATAGATAGTAATAGCAAATATATTGTGGAAAATATTTTTTCGAAAATTAACAAAATATTGGTGGGGACGACTGTGTCTTTCCAAACTTTGGTCGTGACTAGTCCCTATGGACCCGATGCAAACCTACGCCCTTGGCTTGAACCATTCAAACTTAACAAAACTGCCTTACTAGCACAGCTGTGATTTCTTCGACTTGACCAAGCTTGTCTTTGTACCTATATAGACTAATATGGCATATTTGAATTCTAAATACAGTAGGCTACATGAGCACAACCTTAAACCATATGCATCTGAGAGCCAGAGCGGTTGTTTCCTGGTCTCTCTTTATAGTTTGACATTGCAGCCATTTGATGAGTTGACTTTATACTCTTCCTCCCTTTTACCAGGCAGGGCACGTAAGATGACATCACCCTGGTGGGTTCCTCCCTGGGGTAGACTAGAGGAGATCGATCAGAGAGCTGCTCTCCCCTCGCATCACCAGGTTCCCTCTACACCAGAGATAATATTGTGTCTAAGTGGGATACTTGGCTATCCACGCGCACACGCCACACGCACACACACACACACACACACACACACACACACACACCACACACACACACAACACACACACACACACTCACTCACTCACTCACTCACTCACTCACTCACTCACTCACTCACTCACTCACTCACTCACTCACTCACTCACTCACACTCACTCACTCACTCACTCACTCACTCACTCTCTCTACCCCAGGGAGTTCATTTATTGTCCATGCTGCAAATTACATCAGGCATATGTGACATGCTGCTCTTGTTGGCTAGCTGTAACTGATTTAAAATTCTTGTACTCGCTGTGAAGTAGTTTACTGTTGTTTGCTTTCCCACATGTAGGCCTACACTCTTGCACTTTTGAGGTCCATGTTGTTTAATTGTAACTTGTTTAACTTCATGCTCTTATGATTCTTCCCTTGGCACTTATTTTTGGTTTTTCACAATGTAGGCTATGCTTCATGTTTGACTACCTGCAATGTTGGGGATATCTCGTTGTTATGATCAGTGACCTATGCACTTTTGTAAAGCTCTCTCTTGGAAGTCTCTTTGGATAAAAGCTTCTGCTAAATTAATACATGTAAATGTGACATAGCTGTTTTCAATAGATGCCGTGGAAGGCATTTTATAAGGCAAGCCATGAACCATGGTGTTTCCAGCTTGCCATCAGATATCATTCGAAGAGGGGAATTGTGTCATTCCATGGTTAAAGTGAAGAGAGAGTTTAACGATCGGACCGTCCAATAGCGGTAGAGACATCTGGACTCTTCCAAAGCTGACACACATGCAAAGTAGACACTAACAGGGATTTGAACCAAAGCACAAGGAAACCATGACAACGTTATCTGCAGATGCTTAACATCCTTACACAATCATGGTGGTGAATGGCACAGATTGTTGGTGATGCGAGTGCAGGGGGCACGTGTTTGTGAAGGATAAGCCCCAACAATCTGTTACATAATGTGACCCGAACATGGGTTGTTCTCTGCTGATACTGTGAACACTTTGATGTTGTCTGTGGAAATGTGCAATCGCAGGGAGTTGGGGAAGAGATGGAGGGAGGGAGTGAGCTAACGACATAATGTAGAAACAGCAGCAGGATCAGCAAGTGTTTCCTCACGATGTGGGAATGCGGTGCAGAATGCAAATAGTGAATTGATCCAGCAGAGCAGTCTGTGAGGATGTTCGTTTGAAGAGTGTGGGTGGGAAAGGTTGAGTTACTGTAGAATTAGAATTGTAACTTGTTTAACTTCATGCTCTTATGATTCTTGCCCTATGGCACTTATTTTGGGGTTTTTCACAATGTATGCTTCATGTTTGACTACCTGCAATGTTGGGGATATCTCGTTGTTATGATCAGTGACCTATGCACGTTTTGTAAAGCTCTCTCTTGGAAGTTGCTTTGGAAGCGTCTGCTAAATGAATACATGTAAATGTAGATGTTACCAAGCTCCTAAAGAAACATGCCAGACAAGTTCTGCTACCAGCTAGATTCAACCCAATCGTACCAAAGCAACAGCTCAGGTTTGATTGTTGATTAAAACCATGTTTGATTCATTTTCGCATAACACGGATGTGAAAAGTTGCCAAGAAAAAACCTCTGTTTGGTTTTACCACAGTACAGTTGCTGCTCAGTTTAAAACACAGATTCCATGTTGTGTCACTTCAGACTTCAGACTCGTTCATCTTCGCTAAAGCATGCAAGACCTGTCTCCCTCCAGTCTATCAGAAGCATGAGTGGCTTTGAATCATGAATGAGACCTTAATACCTCTAATAGGCTTAAGTGAAAGTCTTCGGGGGGAATCGTTGTCTGCTCCAGGCAGCATAAATGAATTGACCATCAGTTGAACTGGAAGGATCAATCAATATCAGTTGACCGACACCATTAAGGAGGCTTAGGCAGTTTCTTTTGACCAGGGGAAATTGACAGTTGGAAGTGTTTGGGTATTGGATCCTTGATGCATGTGTGCCATAACACTGATAGCAAACCAAAGCAGCGCACATACACTCACCAGCCTCATATTCTATCTCTATTAAGTGAGACGTCTGTGATGTTTTCCCATTGGGCCCCTTAAAATGATTTCCTGGTGTCTGTCTCCCCCTGCAGGGCGTTGTGAGTCACAGTTGTTTTCTGAAGGAACCATGGAATTGTTTAGATTTCATGCTTTTTTTACGATCTCTTCTTTGTGGGACAACATTTTCGGTAACATTTTGTTGAAGATCAATACAGCTTTTGTAATATTATATGTTTGTTGCCTCTTGCTCGCCCCTGTTTGGCCTTAGGATACTGCTCTTTATCGGGTTTTCTGTTGGTCACACCTCATTGCTTGCCTTCCGGCTCCTCTACCTGTGGTGGGTGTGTATGTGTGTGTGCATGCGTGCGAGAGAAAGTGTTTGTGCGGTGTCGAGTTTCCGAAGCAATGAGCTAACCCCCCACCCCCCACCGTGACCTCTGTGGTCACTGACCCACTAAACAAGGTGACGCATGTCCTGGAGAGAGTGCGTTTGCGTGTGTGTATTTGTAAAAGAGAGGTAAAAAGAGTAGGTAGACAGACAGAAAAGAGAGAGAAGAGAGAAGGAGTGGGAGAAAGATAGAGTGAGAGAGAGAGAGCTTGGGGATTGGGAGAATGCCTTTCTCACTGACCGTTTGCAGCAGCTGCTGACTGTACAGGTTTAATAACACTCGGACAAGCTTCATTTCCTAAGGGGGCAGGCTTCAGCTTGAAATCAAGTCTCGGGACATCCATCCATCCCCTCCCTCTGACAACTTCTTGAAACCCCTGGCATCGCTCTCATGACAGCTGGTTCTTGGGAGGAGCAGTGGCAGGTGATGGAGCCAGTCTGACCCATGCAAGGAGGAGGGCCCCGGCCCTCATCTAGGAATCAGGGGAGATGGAGCGTGCAGTCATCACTCAGATTGTGTTTTTCTTGTCCGTGTCATGTGGCTCTCTGGTTTCACTGCGGCCAGACCACACCTCTGGTTGCTACCTTGGAAAAAAACCGATTTGTTTTCTTCCCTTCTTCTTCTTCTTCTCTCTCCTCTTCTCTGCTTTTCTCTTTTCTTTGTCTCTTCTGGTCTTCTCTTCTCTGGAAGGTCTTAATTAGGATGTTTAATCATCCATAAAGGATAATATAATTCCTGTCTGTTAGAAGGCCTCTGTGGTGATTGGGTGGCCTGCTATTGTTCTCATGTTGCTTAAATTGAGTATTTTCCTAATAATCTAGTAAAGACTGGACGGTGAGTCATGAGGGTGTCGGTGTGGGAAGTCACTGAGTGGGTCGTCGAATACAACAAATTGAAATGTGTGCGCTGATCCGAACACTCCTTAATGACAGCCTACATGATTACGGTGATAAATCCGGTCACCTGTGTGACCCTACCGTTTTTTTCCAGACTGGTATTAGCTGTGGCTTTCATCCGTCCCCCTCTGAAAAGTGCAGTTTGTTTGGTTTAGGAGAAGTGTTTGGAAATGCCCAGAGAAACTTTGACCGCCGTCTGATTGCGAAACTATTTGAACTTCTCCGGGTCTGGGCTCGGGGGGGTTGAAACGCAGTTTGTTTAAACCGGCAGAGTGGAGTCATGGCTGACACCGAGTGCAATCCACAGGTGTGTCGCGTGAATGTTATCGTGGAACCTCCAGCTGAACCCCTCTCAATCCTGACGGCTCGCGGAGATCAAACTGACGTCAGGTCAGTTGTAGCTGTTGCCGAGTCAGGTGCAGTTTGTCAAGTTCAATGTCATCAATCATTCCGCTCGAGAAATAAGACGCGTGTTTGACTGAAACGTTTCTGATTTATTTCCCGATTTCCCAACGCAAATTCGTCGGTCGATAGGAAAGTTTCCTTCTCCACGTGAAAAAGTCCTCTCAAAGGTAAAGGATCAGTTGCAAATCTTTAGGCTTGGAGGCTGGGTGTGAGATATACGTGGGATAATTGGTAGTCATGTTTATGACAGCCTTTCATCTTCACAAGTCTTCCCCCTCTCCAGAAACATGTCTTTAATTGCCGTGACATCATGTAAGCTCCAGCTGTGTTGGTGGAGGGAGAAGTGGGATGTCAGCTAGTGGCTCTGAGCTGTTCCTACCTGCATGCTCCTCAGTGTAATCCACTCGCAGTCTGCTGTTTGTTCTGCTTAAGCGCCGCAGAACAATGCCCAGACTCTGTCAGAGATGGCTCAAGGCACACCTGCAGCCTGCCACGCACACACACGCGCCTGCACACTCGCGCACACCTACACCCCCCCACACACACACCTACATCCCCCCCCGACACACACACACCCCAGATACTGAGGCCACTCACAGTCCTGCACACCCTCCACCCCTACCCTCCACCCACCCTCCACTCTCCACCCCAACCTCCACCCCACCGTCCACCACAAACCCCCACACCCCTTTTCGACCAGCACCCCCCTCCTCTTCCCCCCACACCCCACCCACGCTCCGTGGCCCCCCCCGCCCTTCCCCGACACGGCGCAGGAAAACCCGCCTCGCACATTTTCAAACCGTTGGGTGGCTGAGCACGGTTCCTCCCGGCTTGTTTTCCCTCAGGATTCCGAAGACTAAATCAACACATGGAGAGAGGGAGAGAGAGAGAGAGGAGAGAGAGAGACAGCTTCGGTGCTAGCCTGCGTAGTCAGAGCTAGGGGTTAGACAGACTTCAGGTTGACTGACTGGTCTTAATGCCCCTGAGCAGAGCTGGGGTGTGAACCCATCGGGACAGCTCCATACCTGTCTGTCTTCAGCTAATCCCGCCCTGTCTGTCACTCTGTCAGGTGGTGAGTCACATCCTCTTACCGTGACAGAGGGGAGAGACGGGGGGGGGGAGACCACCAGGGTAGCGGCAGCCCAAACGGAGGTCTGAGGTGCTAAACCCGTTGTTGTCTTTGCCCCCAGCCTTTGATAGCATATTCAAACTGTTCTAGATGAACGGGTGTACCTGTGAGTTCCCCTTCGTATCTCTGATCTGGTGGGATGGCCGTGGAGCTGAACTTCGTCGTGTGTGTCTTGTTTTCGCACGTGCAGAGCGTTTGAGGTGTTTGAGATCAAATGTAGAGAGCACCGCGAGAGGCCCTCATGTTTGGATGTCGCCACCATCTCTGAGAGCAGCCAGACAGCCAGCCAGGCAGCCAGCCAGCTAGCCAGCCAGTCAGCCAGAGATCACTCTGATTTGTATTTATCTTTGTGGTTAGTTCTCCTCTCCTCTCCTCCTCTCCTCTCCTCTCCTCTCCTCTCCTCTCCTCTCCTCTCCTCTCCTCTCCTCTCCTCTCCTCTCCTCTCCTCTCCTCTCCTCTCCTCTCCTCTCCTCTCCCTCTCCTCTCCTCTCCTCTCCTCTCCTCTCCTCTCCTCTCCTCCTCACATGAGACTGACCACTGCGAACGTTGATATCAAAGAGAACTAGGAGCGGAGTGTTATGAATGTGTGGTCAACCTGTGTCTCTCCCTTACCTGCTGTCTTTTCAACATCCCTCCACAGAAGGTAAATATTATTGTCTGCAGTTGACTGTCGTGGCTACAGGAAGGAAGCCATACTTGCCCTCTGAGCTGTTCATCTTTAGAAGGAAGTCTTTGGAGGATGTTTAAAAAAAAGAAAAGATTTTGTACAATTTTAATTGAAGTGTGACAGGAAAAGTACAGACAGAGGGCAATATGTGCAGCAAAGGGCCCAGGCTAGTTCCGGGCCTAGGCCACTCCTGTAAGGCCTCAGTCTACAAGGTAGTCAGTCTAAGCTACCTGAGCTACCGCTTTGCAGGATGGTTTGATTGACTTGGACAGTTCAATAGTCTTATTAGCTCTTAGTGTACATATGTAATCGCATAGCTTAACTTACATTCTAATTAGTCTTGAATTGTCTTCAGGCCGTATTGATTCGACATGACCAAGTAGAGAGCTGATGGTAAGCTCTCAGGAGTAGCTCGTTTGCTGTAAATCACTTAATGGCCAGCAGGTGGCATTATATAACCATCAATTAGCTCAGAGGGATCGTCAGAAAGGTCGGTCGTCTCCAGTGCTGCTCAACACATTCCGAGGTTAAATAACACCTATAAATCACAGTGTTTTGTTCTATCCTCAATAGTTTGACCAAAATGAATCATCATTGCTGATTAACGACTATACATTCAGCCCATCAAAAGCCCATCAAACTGGATTTAAGTTGACATAACTTGTTTTCCAATCGCAAGTATCCCTTTAGTATTTCAGTCAATTCTTTGTCAATGTTTTCTGATTATTATTTGTTGTTGAATGGCAGGACTACATAGAACTGTACATGCAGCTGTGAGATCAGAAATGCAACAACCCATAGCAACAACACTATGTTCTGAGTCACTATTCGAGAGACCAGTTTCAAGCAAACACACATCAATCCAAGAGTTCTCAGAAGTCCTTGAGTCTATGAGGAATAACACGGAACGTTAATGAAATATCACCAATACTCTTTCATT
Source organism: Mallotus villosus (assembly GCA_903064625.1). Lineage (NCBI taxonomy): Eukaryota > Metazoa > Chordata > Actinopteri > Osmeriformes > Salangidae > Mallotus > Mallotus villosus. Next base: position 29,133 of record CAEFZP010000117.1, on the reverse strand, counting down.
TCATTAAACCTGACCCAAGCCCTGCATGGTCGTACATTGCAGAGACAAAGCTCCAGGCCTTTTAGTCCTGTCTGTCTGCCTGCCTGCCTGTCTGTCTGTCTGTCTGTCTGTCTGTCTGTCTGTCTGTCTGTCTGTCTGCCTGTCTGCCTGTCTGCCTGTCTGCCTGTCTGTGTCTGTGTCTGTGTCTGTGTCTGTGTCTGTGTCTGTGTCTGTGTCTGTGTCTGTGTCTGTCTGTCTGCCTGCCTGCTGGAGTGCCAGAGAGAGGAGGGCTGTGAGTGTTTCAGTGGAGCTGTGGATAATAACTTGGTGCAGATCAATGCTCGCATGTCCCCCATGTCAGCCCTCCTATCCACACTCCCCCGGACTGACATGACATAAATGGATAACTAGCCATCATTACACGACCGACTGTTTGTTGAGCTCAATTGATTTTTTTTTCTCCAGCTCCTATGTTTAGTGTGTGTGTGTGTGTGTGTGTGTATTCTGTGTGCTTGTGTGGATAAAAGCTTTTCTACAGTCAAGTCTGTGGCTGGCTGTGGGTAGAAATTCCTGGCTAAATTGCGTGCGCACCTATGTTGTGCGCACGAGAGTGTGTGTGTGCGTGAGAGAGAGGGAGTTGGTTAGAAGGTGCAGCCGGAGGTGGGTTGTGGATGAGAGGTTACACGCAGGTGGATGTGCGTGCGAGAGTGGGTGGGTGTGGGTGTGTGGTGTGTGTAGAGAGAGAGAGTTGGTTTGAGGTGCGGAGGTGGGTTGTGGATGAGAGGTTACACGATGTTACACGCAGGTGGACGGCCACAATAGGCCGGCGAGGATTGATGTAGCCTGCGGAGTTCAGCGTGTGGTTTCAGAAGCTGCCGTGCCTCCCTGCACGGCACCGCAGCAGCTGTGTGTGTACTGCACGTGTGTGTGTGTGAGGGTGCGCACGGTGTGTGTACAGTACGTATATGTGTGTGTGTGTGATTTTGCACCTATGTATATATGTGTGGTGTGTGTGTGGGTAATGGTAAAGTCGTTCTCCTGTTTGTTTGCCGATGGCTGCTGCAGAGGCTCTGGAAAGCTCCGGAAAGCTTAATCCCGCAGGAACACAGACGGAAGCTGGGAGCGTTGCAGCAGCAGCCCTCCACCAGCCTGCCCGTAAGCCCAGCCAAAGCCCCGGAGGCGAGAGACAACACGCTGTTGTTCCCTCTCTCTTTCACAGAGAGCACAACCACCTGACATGAGCATCTTGTTGACCCCCGCAACCCTCTGATCCGCTCAGGTAAATATTGGTTCGCGAAGCACTCAAAAGAGTCTCTCCGCGTTTCATCTCATTGTGCCGTCAAAGCCGGCCCGCATAAAGGCGGACTCGCCTTCGGCCGTGTCCCCGGTGCGGTCCCGCGTGGGAGCTGGTGGTTCTGCCCCGTCCCAGCTTGTCCCGTGTGTGTGTGCGAGCCCCGTCCTGACGTTCCCAGGCCGGGTCCAGCTTCCTGTGGTCTCCCTGGTCCCTTTGTGTGCTTGTCCCGCGGCGAGGAGTGGGACATGGGGTGGAGGGAGGGCCCCAAACGAGCCCTGGGACATTCCTGGGTCTGCCGGCCGCCGAGCAGGTGCAGCAGCCAAGCGAGCCGAGGCAACGGGGGAGGGGGATGGGGGTGGAGGGCTGGAGGGGGGGGCAGGGATTGGGTGGGCAGGACGTGTTGCTAGGGGGCTGGACCTCTGACAAGTAAATAGGATGAGTAATTAGATATTATGATTAAAGAGGACTGATGTCAGAGGGTGTATGCCCCGGAGGCCTGGCTGGGCAGTCCAGCACCACAGCTCTCCTCTCCAAGCCTTCTCTCCCTGCAGCCCCAGGCCCTCTCCTGCTGTCTGGACCCAGCTCACACACACACACACACACACACACACACACACAGCCACACACACACACACACACACACACACACACACACAGCACACACACACACACACACACACACCACACACACACACACACACACACACACACACACACACACACAGCATACACACACACACACACAGCATATACACACACAACACACACACACAGCATACACACACACACACAGTTTGCATGGTAAATATAACTGCTTCTACTAGCTTCTGCTAGTGTGTGTGTGTGCGTGTGAGGGTGTGTTTGTGTGTGTGTGTGTGTGTGTGTGTGTGTGAGTGAGTCCACGGTCCAACAGTCCACTCCAGTGCATGAGTGGCTGGAATCCAGCCAGCATGTAAAACCTAGCAACAGGATTTGACTGGGAGCTCTTGGAGAGAGGCGCTGGCACACACACACCGACGACATATGGATCTTTGTTTTGCTGCTTAGTGCATTTTGTCAGCTGGCTGTTCAATTGAATGTAGCAGATTTACTTAGAGGATTGAACGTCTTTAGTGCCCCCCGCCCCGCGTCAGACGCCGCCGCCGCCCTGACTTTGGGTGCTTTGTGCGCTCGAGCTTTTCAAAGGGGGTCGAGGATGAAACCTATTACCAAAACTGTTTCGTTGTCCGTCTTCCTCTCTCGAACGAACGAACGAAACACTTTTTTTTTCCGCCGGCTTAATTATTATGATCACCGTTCGCCAGGAATCGTGCACTCGAGCGTTCGCGCTGTTGCCGACACATAGGTTAGACCAGAGTGGGGTGGGGGGTGTGGGGTGGAGAGAGAGGAGGAGGAGAGTGGGGGATAGTGGGAGCTGGGAGCGGGTGAGAGCTCAGGTATGTCTATGGGGGTTTGTCATCTGCTCTCTCTTTTTGTCTGGAGGTTTATGCTGTGTCGCCTCTCTCTTTTCTTGTTTTTTCTTCCCTCTATCTCTCTTTCTTCTTCTTTTTTTTTCTTCCCCTCTCTCTCTCTTTCTTTCTTTTTATTTTTTTTCTTCCCTCTCTCTCTCTCTTTTCTACTCTCTCTCTCGAGCGAGATAGCGAGAGGTTGGTTGTTGCATTTATAAGGTTGGTTTGGATGCGCCACACTAAACTTTGTGTTGTTGCTGCATTCCTGCTTAATTGATGAGGACAGACCCAATTAGTCCGGACAGTGGGTCTGAGCAAGGTTGACACTCATGGCTGTGGACAGCCTCCTTCAGGACCCCGGCCTGACCCTGGTCATCCTGCTGGAGGTCGGCCGTGTTAGATGCCTGATAAAAACACACATGAATCCGGACTCTGGGACTCTCTGTTTCACGTTAGAGAGGAGGGGCGAACATCGTCCTCCGTGTCGGAACATCATCCTTCTCTGTCCCCCTTCTTGCCAGCTTGTTTACGCCTCCCTCCCTCCTCACCTCCTCTCTCCTCCTCTCCTCCTCTCCCCCCTCCTCTTCGCAGTCCTCCAGATCACGTTTCCATCATCGTCCAGAGATGAGCTTCCCAGGGCTTCTGCTCTTGTCTCTGGGAGTGTTGAAGAGACTTCAGTGTAAACTAGCATTAGATGGAAATGTGCCTCTCTGTCTCTCTTTGTGTTGTGTGTGTGTGTGTGTGTGTGCGAACGCTGTATACGTACACCAGCTGGTGTGTCTTACAGCTGAGCTGATACCATGAAAGAGGTTTGTTTCAACTCTTGAGTAATATTTGAACAAGCAGGTCTGAAGTTGTGATCACAGCAATAGACAGAAACCCACACCCACTGCTAACTACAGAGGAATACTCTAACTCACAAACACAGGGCTTTCTGTGTTTGGATGACCATTTCGGACAGCGGACACACTATCATCTTTTTCATAATTTTCTTAATAATCCAAAGCCAAAAATATAGCATATAATTGGACTACATCCCACTCTTATACTTCCCTCGTGGTGCCACTGTACGATAATTAAACTGCGAGTAACTGCACTTCGATATCGAGTCGACATAGCAACTCAAAACGATCCCCTTCCCTCATTAAAGAACCCTACACGGGTATAACTCGGAATTGAACGCTGATAAAATACTCTTTTAATTTCAGGCCGCTTGGAAATGAGACCCATCCCTCGCATGTTGGGATTCGTCACGCTATAACTCGGCGTCGCGTTTCACAGATTAGGATCAGGGCAGTAATTATGCCTTTATTTTTTGTAAGTATATCTGAAATTACCAAGACCCCTAAGTTAACGTGTCGTTGGTAATGTGTCACGGAACGTTTGATCGTCTCTTTCGTCCTCCCCGCACGTCTCATTTCGAATACTTGACATTTTGCGGTATTTTGTCATCGCGTGGAAGGTTATTTGATTAGATCCAATCGAATCAAAAGAGAGGACCCACTGTGCTGCTGGGCCCCATTGGGAGATGGATTAAGTCATGTTTTGTTCCTGACTGACACATAAAATATTCGTAAACCTACTGACCTGATATATATGCATGAACTAACTCGCAAACAATATGAACATACTAAACGATTGTGTCATTTTTACCAGTCAAAATTATGAAATACAGAGTATATAACACATTGGTATGTGAATTGGCACCTGTACAACCTGTTTAGATTATAAATCTGTGTGGACGGTAATCCGACAGAGACTTGACAACTGAATCCAAACAAACCATCAGTGGGTAGACAGTAGATGCTTTGAGCATGAACTACAGTAGGTCTCTTCCATCGTTGATAGAGTTCTTTTGTGTCAAGACGTCTGTGTCCTTTGGAGGATACATGGTTGGTTTTAGACGTTTAGCGCTAGTTCACTGATGTGCTAGGTGCTGTGTTGATAAACCACTCAAGGTTTACCTTGGCTTCCCACTCTCTCTTAATTCATCATTGATTAGTATACAGCAGTCGTATCCGGCCGCAGACTCGCCCCGCAGCACACCTTCATTTGCACGAGAAAGGGATCGGGGGAGCCAGTGGTCCTGTGTTTTCAAGTTTGCGTCAATAAAGGTTAAACTGGGGTTGAAGTCTTTGAACACATTTCTCGGGGGGTCGGAAAGGGGGGTGCTTCGACCCCTCCCCCATCTTCGACTGTCTAACCCTCCATCCTTGCCTCCATCCATCCCTCTCTCCCTCCCTCCTCCCTCCCTCCCTCCCTACCCCCCCCGCCCCCCCGCCGCACACCCAAAAAGCTGTAAACAGAATCTAGACTAGCTGCCAGTCTTTCCTTACTAAAAGCATAATACTCTCAGCTACAGTCACCAATTTTTCTTTTTTTCTTTTCTACAACCAAATTTCTTTTTACACCGCCACTTTCAGTTTCTGCCACTTATGTAGATGTGGCAAAATGCGCCGCTGCTGATGAGTTGTCAACATATTATTACTGGTGAACGTGTTGACAAGCTGTCATACGGTTTTCCTTTCAGTGTGTTGTTTGTCTAAAAACCCCGTAAACCACCGTCCTCGTGCCTCACGTATGTCTTGAACGTGGCCCTGAGAGCCACTCTCTCTCTGTGTTCCTCTGTGTGTCGCCGTACGCCAACAACACTGTTTTCCTGTGTTTAAGCGTGCGCGCGTGCATGCTTTTGAATCAGCGCTGCGTGTGAGTGCAGCGCTGAAAGGGGAGAGACATAAGGACCCCCTCCCCCCCTCCCTCCTCTTCCCTCCTCCCTCCCTCCCTCGTTGTCTCCTCAAGGGCCTCTCCCTCCAGTCTTCTGGCCCGGGGGCCGAGCCGTGCCGGGAGTTTGCTCACCTGGACACACACAGAGCTCCCAGGCTTCAGCAAACACAGCCCCGCCCCTCCCGCCCCACCGCCGCCCCACGCCCAAGCCGCTACAGACAGGCGTGCAACAGCTGTCCATCGCAGAGCTGAGCCAACACAGCCTCTCTCTAGCCTGTAGTCTCTCCACCACACGGAAACACTGCTGCATGGGCCTGCTAGAGGGCAGGGGAACCAGGGGCCCCTCCTGCTACACGGGCCTGCTTGTGATCCAGGGGCCCCCCTGCACGCTGCTTGGATCCAGGGGCCCCCCTGCTGCAGGGCCTGCTTGTGATCCAGGGGCCCCCTCCTGCTACACGGGCCTGCTTGTGATCCAGGGGCCCCCTCCTGCTGCAGGGCCTGCTGCGATCCAGGGCCCCCTGGGATAAGCTGCTCTGTGTTTGTTGACCTACAGCTCTGTGCGTTATGAGAGCATCTTTGTTTGAACCAGTTTAAAGTTACGTTTTAATGACGGCTGCCGTTAGCTTGTAAGGGACTCGCACACCACACAGTAGACAGAAAGCGCAGTAGCTAGCTCTTCACGAACGGGGGGGCCGCGTGAACTGAGCCCGTTAATGACCTAAATAAACCAGCATGGGAACTCACGTGCACCACGCACACACACACGCACGAACGCACACACACACACACAGGCGCGCACACAATCAACGACACACTCGCGCACCCGCACGAGCACGCACACACACTCACTTAGGGGTTTACGGCTGTCCCAGACTACCTCCAGGCTGCCGTGGTTACGTGTTTATCGCAGCTCCATAAAGCACCCGGGTGAGGTGCGAAGCCGTAACCAGGGTTCTTAACAGGGTGTGAAGAGAAACACAGGCTCTAACAGGTTATTCAGCCCATAGAGATGACCCCTAGGAGGGGTCGTGGGTTAAGCCCCCTCGTCTCTCATAAAGGCCAATCACGTGAGGTATTTCCTGTTCTGACGAGGCTGCACGAAAAACAGTTGGATGGATAGACGGATGAGGAGGGAGTTGAGGGTGTGTGTGTTTATTTGCTTGTGTGTGTGTTTGTATGTGTGTGTGTGTGAATGTGTGCGCGTGTGGTCTTTTCCTTCTGCACATTGTTCTCATCACTCCTCTCTCCTCTCTCTCTCACTCTCTCTCTCTCTCTCTCCTTCCTCCCTCTCTCTCTCTCTCTCTCTCTCTCTCTCTCTCTCTCACTCTCCCTCCCTCTCCCTCCTCTCTCTCTCTCCCTCTCTCCCTCTCTCTCTCTCCCTCTCCCTTTTCTCTCTCTCTCCTTCACTCCCTCGCCCTCAGGAACGCTAGACCCTCATTGCTATGCTCGGCACACATCACCCCCGCATATGTTTATCCAATGGACTGGGATGTGAGGAGAACAGGGACAGGGAGAGAGAGGAGAGAGGGGAGAGGGAGAGTAGAGTAGAGAGATGAAGAGCAAGAGTGACAGAAAGGGAGAGAGAGAGAGAGAGGGAGAGGGAGGGAGATGATTGTCTGGAGGTGGTGAAGGAGCTGATTGAGTCTTTTCCAAAGTTTGGTTGGGCAAAGTGAATCATTCTGGGATTCTTTTTGATCATTCCAAAAAATCATTAGGTAAACACTATGAATACAGCAAAGCAATCTTGTTTGAATTACATCCCCAGTGCCCGCTTCAGGCCTCTGTCACTGAAGATACAGAGTTTGAGGTGTGTCCGTGTGTGTGTGTGTGTGTGTGGTGTGTCTGTGTAGGTGAATAACACTGCATGTTGTTTGGGCCAGTGTGTGTGTGTGTGTGAGCGTGCGTCTGTGTGAGTGTGTGTGTGTGTGTGTGCAGAGACAGTGTGTGACCAGGCAGGTGCACAGGCCCTGCAGCAGCTGTTTGTGGTACTCAAGACAAGGCAGTCCTGGCTGCCTCAGACACTCCATGTAATCCTCTCATGCAATTCACACTGTAATTGCTGAGCGCCTAGCTGCCAGCCCCTCCCCCCCCCTCTTCTCCCTCTTTTCTCTCTCTCTCTCTCTCTCTCTCTCTCTTTCCCCTCAGTCTCTCTCTTCCCCTTCTCTGTCCCCCTATCCCTCTGCTCTCTTTCCTCCCTCTGCTCCCTCTCTCTCCTCCACCGTTCCCATTCCTTTTGCTCCAGTTCTTTCTCTCCAATCCCGTGTATTACCCCACTACCACCATGCTGCTCTCTCTCCTCCTTACTCTTTTCATCCCTACCTCTCTCCCTCCCTCTCTCTCTCTCTCTCTCTCTCTCTCTCTCTCTCTCTCTCTCTCTCTCCCTCTCTCTCTCCTCTCTGTCAGGGTCTCTCCCCGCACACTTCACACACCATCTCCCCCTCCCCATCTCATCTCCACCAACCTTCACATTCATTAGTTGCATGAAGCCAGACAGCCCTGCATCAGCAAGGCTATTGTTCCTGTTCCTCCTGAGTGTGCGAGAGAGAGAGAGAGAGAGAGAGAGAGAGAGAGAGAGAGAGAGAGAGAGAGAGAGAGAGAGAGAGAAGAGAGCGAGAGAGAGAGCGAGAGAGCTAGCTAGCGTGATGTCTCTAGCTCGAGAGCTAGAGAGAGCTAGCAGTGTGTGTTTTCCTTTTCTTGTCCAAGGACGCTCCAGTTCAGATCGAGCTCTATTCGACGTGTTCTCCTTGCACCATGGTCAACAACTTGAGTTGATGTCTCCGCACAGGACTGCGAGAGCTATTGTCTAGTGTGTGTGTGTGTGTGTGTGTGTGTGTGTGTATAGGTGTGTGTGTGTGCGCGCATGCGATGTATGTGCCTACTGTTTGCATGTGTGTGTGTGTGTCTGTTTGCGTGTGTGTGTGTGTGAGGGCTATTGTCTTGCGTGTTTGTGTGTGCGCGCGCGCGGGCGCGAGGTCTATTGTCTCTCGTCTCTGCCTCCGCTCAAGGTCTTGCGCGATGTCGAGAATAAAGGGTTGAGATGTGGTGCGTTGCCACCTCTGTAGCAGGCCTCTCCACCAGCATCCCCAGAAGACCTTGAAGTTCTGTTCGAGCCAAGCACGGGGCTCTCTTCTCTGAGTTCACAAGTTGCACTTCTCACGTTATGCGTTTAGGTTGCTCGGCTTATAAAAGTTGTCCAGTGAGTTGCTTCTACTTTTTCCTAATTCCCCAATAAAGTGAAAGACTGTGTGTGGACATGTAGCTAACACTTACGAGAGCTACCACCAACTATCAACAGTACCAGCGATTAACACTACAAATAGCTAACCGATTAGCCACCTATTAGCTACTAGCTACTAGCTATAGTACCAGCTAGGAGCTGCAACCTGCCACAAGATAATAATAGTGCCATCTAGCACTAACTTACCTTCCCATGAACGTGAAACATAATGTTATATCTGGGTAGCTAAGGCTCCACACAGTGCTGTTGTTTTTAATGACGCAGAGAAGGAGAGAGTCTGAGAGAGTCTGAGAAAGAGAGAGAGAGAAACAGACAGAGGACCGAGGCAGTCTTTCAGCACACAGGCCCGCGTACCTTTCTTCCAAAGTGAGCGACCGCTTCTAGATTTGGTGAGGATCGTCCCGCCCCCACGTATGACTTCCTGGTTTACCTCCCAGTGCTTCCTGAAAAGCACATTTCTTTACACGAGGTCCAGTCTGATCCTCCTACCTCGGCTCCCACGTCAGCACGCTTTTCAAGGACAAGGTTTCCGGCCTTTTTCCCATTTGAAACGGCATGTTTAGCTGCACTGAGGATGTACTGTAACAGCCTTTTACTACTGGGGGGAGTGCACTGACACACACACACACACACACAAGCACATGCACACACACACACAGGCCTGATTAATGGTTGCTAATTAGCAATGTTAATGACCAGGTGTCTGAGAGCGGGCCAGCTTCTCTCAGCATGCGGTGGAGGGTGGAGGAAGAGGGGGAGGTGGGGGAGGCCAGCAAATCCATTCCCAATGACCTCCGTCCTTTCTGTAGCCACCTACTCCTCCACCCACACACCCACACAGACACACAACCACACACACCACTTCTCGCACGCCTCCTTCCCCCGCACGCCCCCCTCCAGCCTCAGCAGTTCCCAGCTCTTATTATCCCAGAAAGAGAGAGCGAGAGGGAGAGAGACAACAAACAGACAGAGGGGGGGGAGGGAGGATGCGAGAGAGAAAGAGAGAAAGGAAAAGAAGGAGAGAGAGAGACAGAGGGACAAAGAGAGAGAGAGAGAGAGAGAGAGAGAGACAGCGAGAGCAACAGAGGAAGAGAGAGAGAGAGAGAGAGAGGAGAGAGAGAGACAGAGAAAGAAGAGAAAGAGTGAGAGGGACACCCGCATACACCCTTGCCAAGATTAATTAAGGATGGTTCTGGCCTGGCAGCAGGGGGTGGACTGTGGGAGCCCAGGGAGGAGAGAGGAGGGGTGAAGGAGGAGGAGGAGGGGTGAAGGAGGAGGAGGAGGAGGAGGAGGGGTGAAGGAGGAGGAGGAGGAGGGGTGAAGGAGGGAGGAGGGGGTGAAGGAGGAGGAGGAGGAGGATGAGGGAAGGAGGAGGAGGAGGAGGAGGAGGAGTGAGGAGGAGGAGGAGGAGGAGGAGTGAGGAGGAGGGGGTGAGGAGGAGGAGGAGGACAGGAGGAGGGGGTGAAGGAGGAGGAGGAGGGTGGGAGGAAGGAGGAGGAGGAGGAGGAGGTAAGATAGTGGAGAAAGAGCGTGGGTGGGGGGTTTTTCTACCTGCACACTATCGATACACATGCTGTGATCTGGTAGGAGTGAAATCTGTGTTCCTCCACGTCTAACACAACAACATGTGCAGTTTAGTTCTTGGCACAACCCGGATTTGTAGCTGTGGTCACCGAATGGTTGTCGTCGCTGTGAATGAAAGCAGTATTGCTTAACATGTGGATGTGGCCCGCACCCCCGCCCCTCTCCGGAGAAGAGCGATCGAGACTCGGAGGGTGGCGGTCCTCTCGGAGGGTGCGGAGCAATAATTAAGCAGTATTTTTCTCGTTAAGCTTTAGCATCCCGCTACGTTCTACTTCATTAGCCTTTATGCTAAGCCAGATTTAGCTGGGGGAGGAGGAGGAGAAGGAGGAGGAGGAAGATATTCTGTTGGAGTTGATTGCTTTGTTGCAGTGCTAAGATCACAGTGACTCGGTCCCAAGAAATGGATGTCAATTCGTTTTGGATCGATGGTGTTGTGGAGGGTTGTGTTTGACCCTAAGGACTCACACAGCTTCACTCGTGAGGCTTCACCAAGAGGACGACCATGTGACAGGTTCAGTCAGAAGAGTCGACTCCACCTAAGGCCTTCTTCTCTTCTTCTGGTTTGTTTCTCCTCTCTCTTTACCTCCCTCCATTCGCCAAAATCCTTGTCCTCTGTTTCTGCTACACACTTACTTACACACAACACACGCACACACACGCACACCACGCGCGCACATCTATCCTTCTCCTACCAGGTAGGATTTCGTGATAACCAGTGTCAGAGACGACTAAGACTGGGTCAGGTTAATGTACGTCTCCCTCTCTCGGCCGACTGGAGTGGGAAAGTAGTGTGTATCACCCCTGGTGCCGCGGCCCTCCCGTTCCCACACACTCGGGTTACATCATTACCTGGCGCTGGGGAGCCAGCCGGCCAATAGGGCCCCGGGCCCCCGGTCAGCTGACCTGGGCCTGAACAGAGGCAGGAAATCCAAGCCAGGTGATGGTGTTACAGAGGCTGGCCCTGTGATGGCTGCCTGCTCCTTCTCCAACACTGCAATTTTCAGATTAGTTTCGCCTTTGCTTTCATGCTGAGCTGTCGGAGCCCAAAAGGTTGACGAGTGTGTGTGTGTGTGTGCGTGTGTTTGTGGTGTGTGGTGTGCGAAAGGTTCCGAGGAGGTTTCTCTTCCCTAAGTGTGTGTTTGTGTGGCTCGATTTGGCTTTGTTAGCGAGTGTGTGTGTGTGTGTGTTGTGTGTTTTGGGAGCGAGAGAGAAGCCAGAATGCCGACGTGTTTTTCGGTGTTTGTGTGTGCGTGCGCGTGTGTGTGTGCGGGCTTGTGCCTGGTGTGTGCGCACAGGTTAAACACTGTTTGACATGCCGGACGACCTGGTTTTTTTTGGGGGGGGGGAGTCATGTGACTCCAGTGATGCTGGGCACTAGAGGGAGACAGAGAAGGGGAACCAGATGTCCATTCTCAGCAGTCTGATTCTCTCCTCAGTAGGGGCTTTAGATCCCGCAAATCCTCCGTGACCTCTGCCCTTTCGGTAGACCCCAGCACACCACACACACACCACAAACACAACACACACCACTCATACTCCACCTTCGCTCGGCCGTTCCCAGCTCTCGTTACTCACGAGGGAAGGAGGGAGAGAGAGAGAGACGTGGCAGAGTGTGAGAGTGAGAGAGAGACATAGAGAGAGACAGAGACGAGAGAGACAGAGAGAGAGAGACAGAGAGAGAGAATGAAAGAAAGAACCATCAACGTGGTTTTAGATCCACCACTCCCTCTTTCCGAGGTGTGGCTCAAAGCCATGCTCTGGGGGGATGCTGTGCTGCTCGGGTATCGGGCCTCGCTGAGTCACACCCTGGCTCCATTGGACAGGCCCCAGTCCACACCCACTCCTGTGTTGGGCTGACCCCGTGTACCTTCTTGTCCGCGTCCTAGATTCACCTTATTAACGCGCGACGCTGCTGATGTTTGATGGACTTCCTGGATGAGCTACACTAGCCATGTTCTGATTGGCTGGAGAGTCTGTCGCAGGTCAGAGCACGGGGACAATGAAAGCTCTCGCGGGCTAAGCTTTGAGCTTCCCGTCACCATGGTTACTGACCATAGAAATATGACATGTCCTGGTGTAGACTCCTTCGCGTGCAGGAGGAGCAGGGAGTGTGGTGATCAGGGCCCCCAGTCACACGAGGTGAGTGAGTGACAAAGCCCTGAGTCCCCGCAGAGAAACCTGATCACAGATCTCAGCTCCTGACCCCCGACCCCCAGGTCTAGCAGGTGACCCTGCACACACACACACACACACAAACACCAAACACACCACCACCCCCCCACCCCGTGTGTGCTTGTTCTCATGCCACCGTGACCTGAGGGCAGACTGAGATAGAGACAGGGACAGAGACAGAGACAGAGACAGAGACAGAGACAGAGACAGAGACAGAGACAGAGACAGAGACAGAGACAGAGACAGAGACAGAGACAGAGACAGAGACAGAGACAGAGACAGAGACAGAGACAGAGACAGGGACAGAGACAGGGACAGACAGACAGACAGACAGAGACAGACAGAGACAGACAGACACAGACAGACACAGACACAGACACAGACACAGACACAGAGACAGAGACAGAGACAGAGACAGAGACAGAGACAGAGACAGAGACAGAGACAGAGACAGAGACAGAGACAGAGACATAGACAGAGACAGAGACAGAGACAGAGACAGAGACAGAGACAGACAGACATACAGAGACAGAGACAGAGACAGAGACAGAGACAGACAGAGACAGAGACAGAGACAGAGACAGAGACAGAGACAGAGACAGAGACAGAGACAGAGACAGGGACAGAGACAGAGACAGGGACAGACAGACAGACAGACAGAGACAGACAGAGACAGACAGAGACAGACAGAGACAGACAGAGACAGACAGACACAGACACAGACACAGACACAGACACAGACACAGACACAGAGAAGAGACAGAGACAGAGACAGAGACAGAGACAGAGACATAGACAGAGACAGAGACAGACAGAGACAGAGACAGAGACAGAGACAGAGACAGAGACAGAGACAGAGACAGAGACAGAGACAGAGACAGAGACAGAGACAGAGACAGAGACAGAGACAGAGACAGACAGACATACAGAGACAGACAGAGACAGAGACAGAGACAGAGACAGACACAGACACAGAGACAGAGACAGAGACAGAGACAGAGACAGAGACAGAGACAGAGACAGAGACAGAGACAGAGACAGAGACAGAGACAGAGACAGAGACAGAGACTGCTCACCAGAGCGCTGGCTCACATCCTCCAGCCTATCAGTCTGGGATCTGGCCTTATCCCTATTGGTGGGAAACAAGGTGATCTGAACCAATTACTATCCCATTATGAGAGCGACAAGGTGCGCAATGAGCCTTGTACCATACAAGTGTCCACAGACCGCTTCCTGGTTAGAAGAAGTAGATAAGTAACGCTTTGTGTTTGTTTTTAGCAGGTGTCACCGGAAACATATTATAATTTACAACCTATATCATCTACAGATCACACAAGAGTTGATATATTAATATTCCATGAGGTTTCCAGTTATCAAGACAGTGGACATGTTGTTTCCACCTGCCCTCGTCTGTCCTTCCGGTTTAATGTTCACCTACTTCCTGATCCCAACATCCTGGATGTCGACGATGCATACTGGGTCTGCATGGTGTCTATGTTCACCTAAGAGCTTTTCAACACACACTCCTCCTTGATGGCATGTAAGGAATCGACTCTGTTGTGCCCAGTGGCTGACCTTCTGAGGAGTACATACCCCCTACCTGGAACTGGAACCAGGCAGGCATGACAGCAGACCATGCAGTAAGGACCCAGCTGTAATTGCTGCTTGGGTGTGACTATTACAGCAGCTTTAAGGAATCTAAACCCTACCTTCAAGCTCTCTCTCACTGTTCAAGTCAATGTCTCCCTCTCTCTCTCTCTCTCTCTCTCTGTCTGTCTCTCTTTCTCTCTCTCTCTCTCTCTCTCTGTCCCTCTCTCTCTCTCTCTCTCTCTCTGTCTGTCTCTCTCTCTCTGTCTCTCTCTCTCTCTCTCTTTCCCTCTCTCTTTCTAAATATCTCTCACTTTTGTTATTTCTCTCTCTCTCTCTCTCTCTCTGGTTCTTCCCACAGAACATCAAGTGTCGAACTAAAGCCGTGGTATAATTACTAGAGTTGTTTGCAGCCTGCAAGTTACGTGTCTGTTGATGGCTACATGTTTAAGAAATCCAACTAATTGTTTCCATGAAGGGCGTAGGGAGTCAATGCCACAGTTCTTGTCAACAAAGACCCGAAGCTCGAAGCCACGTTGTCCTTGAAACCCCAGTTCAGTCGCGCTGAACGCACTTTGTCTACATGATTAGAAAGGATCCGGAGTTTGTAGTGTTATTTCTCAGCTTAGCTCTACCGATCAATGCAGCATTTGTGTGAATCGTCCAGGTTGATTGCGTGAATAGATTGCGAGTGAAGGCATCTCACACTCGTCACCGCTCTGTGTTCTCGTCCCTTGCTCGGCGTCGCATCAGCTGACAATGCTAGCCGGCCTCACATTCATCTCGACGGAGGGGGGGGGGTTGCTGGTTTTCTTCTCGTCCACGTTCCTCTCCGAGGTTCCAGCCCTGTTCCCGTTACGGTCTCCTGGGGATGGGTGGAGAGCCTTCTCCTTTCTCTCCTCCTCCTCCCTTTATCCCCCAAACCTCTCTCTTCCTCCATCCCTCGCTCCTCTCTCTTTCCCTCCTCTCTCCCCGGGCCTGCCTCTCTCTCTCTCTCTCTCTCCCCCCCTCTCTCCGCATGTCTCTCTCTGTGTCTCTGTCTGTGGCCCGTCCTTGTGGCAAACCTCGTCTCCAGACTAGCCCCCTGGGGGCTGGGGGGGCTGGGGGGGGCGTGGTTCTACATCAGAGGCCATGAGGCTTCCCTGTCCCATTGACCCCCGACGGAAGGAGAAGAAGAACTGGATATCAACCAAGCAGGGCTTCCGTTTGTCACATCCAGCCGATTGTTCGCCTGTAACCAATAGGGGGACATAAAAGGCCAGTGATAATACGAGCCGTATTAACTCAGAGAGGACAGGATCACCTGACACGCCCTGTCCTTACCTGGTGGAGGAGGGGGGTGCGGTGGGGGGGGGACTGGGACGGGTGGAGCTGGTGAGCGTGGGCGGGTGTGCATGGTTTTGGTGCCGGCCGGGGGCGGGGAATAGGGGGAGGGGGGAGGAGTGTGAATCACAGCGTTTTCATCTCTTTTGTGTTTTCCATCTTTCCTCTTGAAAGATACCACTTTTTTATTCCATGTGTTTGACAAATGCCAACGTTTATCGGTCAGGGGGTATCTTTGCATGTCAGTTTGTGTGTCTGTGTAGTGTTTGTGTCTGTTTGTGCCTCTGTGTGTTTCCGTGCATGTGTGTGTGTGTGTGTTCTGGGAGCTACGTTCAGGCCTTGGGGGTTAATAGTGTGTTTGACCTCAGAGATAAACCCTGCTACACATTTTTCGGTCGTAACTCCGATAGCGAACGTGAGCATTGTCATTCTCCTCAGGTCAACACCTTGCTTCGAACACGTTGTTTGGAGATAATGCCTTTTGTACTTTGCGCTAGCTTAGCCGCGATAAGAATTAGCTTAGAATTGGGAGGGTTTGACTTGTATTGTAATGGAGCAATGTTTTCATCAAACGGCATATCCTTCGTGGGGATGACGGACTCAAAGCAGGGCGCGACATTAAAGAACACGGCTCCCCAACTGTCAATCAAACAAATACATGTTTCAGATAAGGGTGCGTTTGATAACACAGCGTCGAGGACATTCCTCATAATTGGCTCTGTGGGTGCATTTACAGAAGTTTTGCTGGAGTGGTCCGAATCCAACACACTCAAAGTGGACAGACTGATTGATAGACTCATTGATTTGGGCAAACAGCTTAAGCGAATCGGTGCTATCACGCAAGCTGCCGAAAGGGTTACATTTAAACAAAACGTGTTGCTGTTGTCACTAGTTTAACACGTCTGGATACAAATCCTCCTTTGCCGCAAGCGTGTAAGCACTAGTTTGTTTTCCGAGACAGGAGCTCTCCCTTAACGGAAGTCGACAACCACCAAACGTGTAGCGTTTTGGATTCTGTCCAATTAAGATAAGGTTCGGGCTTGTCATGCTAGTGCTAATGTGGAGTGGAGCACCTGCCAAGGAAGGAGACGTAGAGCGTGTTGGAGAGGAGGGACGGCGGGCTGTACGTACAAGGCATTAGCCAGCCCCAAAGCACGCCACGTCTGACACTAAATCCCTTTTTATAACGACAAAAACACACACGGCAACACTGGAAGTCATGTCGAGGGGTGAACGGGATGACAATCCGAGAGGCTGACATAAGCTGTGGTATGCTGGGAGAAGCCAGGGAGAAGCACGGTAAACACTTAAAAGCGGGGCTGGAGAGTGAAGATGAGGGGGGAAGGAAGGGTTTGTGGATTATGGAAATCTGCCTAATTCTGACCTTAACCATCAGTCTGCGGTATGGCAGACCTGAAACCGAGCCTTTCGTACACGCACACATGCACAACACGCACACACGCGGACACACACTTTGACGTTTTTTCTCTCTCTGTGCACCGTCTACCTGGGGTATGGCCCGTCCCCCTGCCGTCCCCCCTCACCCTCTGCACTCACCGACCCCCTCACAGGGCATGGAGCAGAGGGAGGATGCTGGGAGGGAGGGGGCGGCTAGATACCTGTCTCATTTACCCTGCTCACAGCCTGCTAATGTGACACTGCCTGAGGGAAAAACAACATCTCCACAAGGCCACACAGCTGCCTCTCCTCTCCTCTCCTCTCCTCCTCCTCTCCTCTCCTCTCCTCTCCTCTCCTCTCCTCTCCTCTCCTCTCCTCTCCTCTCCTCTCCTCTCCTCTCCTCTCCTCTCCTCTCCTCTCCTCTCCTCTCCTCTCCTCTCCTCTCCTCTCCCTCTCCTCTCCTCTCCTCCTCCTCTCCTCTCCTCCCCTCTCCTCCCCTCTCCTCTCCTCTCCTCTCCTCTCCTCTCCTCTCCTCTCCTCGTCCTCTCCTCTCCTCTCCTCTCCTCTCCTCTCCTCGTCCTCTCCTCTCCTCTCCTCTCCTCTCCTCCCTCTCCTCTCCTCCCCTCTCCTCTCCTCTCCTCTCCTCTCCTCATCCCTCTCCTCGTCCCTCTCCTCTCCTCTCCTCTCCTCTCCTCTCCTCTCCTCTCCTCTCCTCTCCTCTCCTCTCCTCTCTACCTGTTTACCTATCACCTGCCTGTATTTGATCCAGTTATTATCCCTCTGCGTGTGTGGGAGTTTGTGTGTTTTCCCCCCGAAATGTTAACATGCGCATTACTGCTTTACCGTTTAAAAGGAAAATGTCCGTGACTTTGTGACTGACGATAACGTTCTTATCTCGTCCAGACGTGAAGAGTGAATCCGACCGACTGTTCCGGTGTTATTGGCGCTCTCTCTCCTACATTATTCAGCAGAAACAGTAGGTTTGACTCGCTAAACAATGAGAGGGGTGTGACAACACTTGCCAGGACACCCTCTGTTGACAGTCAGCCGGTAAACCCTGATAACCGTCCAGGTTTCGCACCACCGCAAACACCACGTTGTGTTTTCCCGATTTTGTGCGTTTCACAGCCACTGGACAGATCGTCATCTTCACAGGTGACGCTGTGGGCTCTCTGGCAGGTAGCGTGGTGAACTCGGGGGCCCAGCGCGGGGTGGAGAGCTGGGGTTGACAGAATGATGGACCGGAGGGCCAGTCCCGCTGCCTGCTTGAAAGAGCATCCTTCAGGTATCAGGTGGAGTGCTCCACCAGACACCTCCCCTGGGAGCCTTCTGGGCTTGGGGGTGTGGGGGCCAGGGAGGGAGGGGTGTGGAGGCCAGGGAGGGAGGGGTGTGGAGGCCAGGGAGGGAGGGGTGTGGAGGCCGGGGAGGGAGGGGTGGGAGTCGGGGAGGGGGTGGGGGGCCGGGGAGGGAGGGGTGGGGGGCCGGGGAGGGAGGGGTGTGGGGCGGGGGGGAGGGGTGGGGGCCGGGGAGGGAGGGGTGGGGGGCGGGGAGGGGGGTGTGGAGGACGGGAGGGAGGGGGCGGGGCGGGGAGGGAGGGGTGTGGGGTGCCGAGGGAGGGGGGCCAGGGAGGGAGGGGTGGGGGTCGGGAGAGGGGGTGCGGGGGCCAGGGAGGGAGGGGTGCGTGGTAGGGGGAGGGGTGGGGGGCTAGGGAGAGAGGGGTGTGGGGGTGAGGGACGGGTGCTTTTAAACATGCCTCTACCCTTTCCTCTGCAGCTGCCTCTCCTAGCCTCAGCCCCAGCCTCAGCCCCAGTCCTATCCCCAGTTCTGGCCCCAGCCCCTGCCATAACCCCAGCCTCCGCTCATTGGCGTGGCCCACACAGACACCTGAAACTGCATCAAAGTCCTGCTTCTACCTGCCGGAGGAAAGACACACACACGCATGCACACTCCCTAAAAACATTGGAAGGGGACATGCAAGCCCGCGCACACACACACACACACACACTGTGAAAGTGAACTGAAACTCGTAGAGCCCTGGGCCAGTATTGACCTAGTCCCCTTGAATGATGGAGGACAGGGATCTTTCTCCACCATGCTACCCAAAACTTGGCCTCCACACTCGCATGACAGACGCCCTCTCCTTCCTTCCCCCCTCGCGAGCGTGTCCTCCGGGACCCGACGCGGGACACGTGGAGCTCGATGACTCAGAGACCTCTCGGCCACCCCCGTGTTCGCGGGACGCACATCTCCATTAACGGAGTGAGAATGGCGGACGTACGCGCCGGGTAATGGAGCGTCCAAATTCACCGTATTACATCCCTCTTAGGGCCTCGTCATCTGCGGTGTGTCCGCGCGGGTCTATAGAGGCAAGGGCTGTCTGGTTCACTCGGGTAGAGTGCGGGGATAAAGACTCCATTGTGGCGGTCGTTAAAATAGCCTAATTCCATCCTGCTCATCGAACTTAAACCTGGGTGTCGATTCACAAGACCTAAATAAAGCCTTTATGGAAATAATTTAATAATGAGCTCCTCTAATGGAAATAATGATCGGCGCTGATTCAGGCCTCGGGGATGAGCGCACGCAGGTGCACAAAGACGGAGCGCGTCCTCCAATTTTTCTTTTATATTGTTGGGAAAAACAGCGTGGAGGGGATAAGGGCCGGGAATAATGACAGGAATTTAAATCACCCTGCTTTGATGACACTCGTGGTGTTGGGATCGGGTCTGCTCCAATTGGGAGACCAGCTTGGTCCTGTGTGGTGGATATCACCCATTACACACACACACACACACACACACACACACACACATACACACACGCCTTAGTAAAGAGACTTATTAGGATTTACAACGAGCAATTTCAGTGATGTGAAATTGGAGGTCGGCGACCGTTTCCTTGGTAAAGATGAACCATTTAGGAAAAGCAAATGTTTGTCTTGAAAGTCTTCTTCTTTGCTTCGCCAAGGCTTTGATCTCTGTAATTTGACAAGTGGGATTACATTGACCAAATATATTTCCTTCTCTCATCAAAATGAAGACCCCCTCCAAATAAAACAGTGAAAAAAACTATATTTAGCCATCGAGGGTTCTGTATATCGTGTTAGCACAACTGATTAGACTGAAAGAAGAAAATTAGTTGTAATACAGGGACATATTAAAAGCTCGTTCCAATTTAGCTGGAAAGGCTAATCCAAATAAGGGAAACTACATTCACGATTTAACAGGGATTAAAAAGTAGTAATTGTTCTGGTAACCCATAGCAACAGACTCCTATAGAGAGAAGACATTTGATATTGTTTTAGTTTGGTTGCATTAGCTACTGTAGGGCCATGCTGGTACAGAGGACTTCTTTGTTATCACCACTGGTTTCATGTTAGCTTTAACTCCACCACAGTCCAAAAAAACATGAAAGCTCAATGCTAATTCAACTCAATTACCAATCATTCCATTCAAGTTGCAAAAGAGTGCGAAAGGAAACCACCACGTTATATTTTTCGTATTTATTAATCATATTCAGTGACAGTGTATTATGTGTATGTCATAGTCCCCTTTCATTTAAAAGAAGATGAACATACCTTTACTGGGAACTGATTGCTAACGTTTTTAAGTGTAGCACAAGGGAGCAACAGTGGCAGTGCCACACCAGATGCATGAGGACATGCCATCCATTACACCCCCTGCAGAGTCTGCCTACCTGCCAGTGTGTTTTCATTAAGAATGAGAGCAAAGACACCGGCGTTGAAGGACTTTTAATCTTGGCGAGCCAGCCAGGTGACCCTGGGATGTTCCGCCTGCCTTCCCTGGACAGGGCCCGTCCATCCACCCAGGGACTCCACGGATCCTCCCAGCCCCAACACACGTCACCCTGGCTGGGATATACCTTACCTGACACTCCCTTTGTCCCCTGTCCTTGAGGAGCTGACCCAGGAGTTTAGCAGGTCCCGGTACTACAGTCTCCACTTCAGATTGCTAAAAGAAGCCGGGTCTATGGGACTAGATGGGTAAGAGTGCTGCATCCCTCTGTGGGGACGTATTGAGTTAACACGGAAAACAGTGGCTGGCGGGTGGGAAACGGGGGAGGTGAGGAACAGGAGGAGAAGGGGAGGAGGACGGAAAGTGTGTCAGTCAGCTTGGGGATAGTCGGGACAATGCAGAGGCTGGCAGAGGAGATGCTCAGGGAGAGGCAAGGCTTCCATTACTGGGTAGGCAGACAAGACCGCACCCTGCAAGAACTGTGAGAACCCAACCCTCGACGCGGTGACTGGTTACCTGAGAAAGGGACACACACATGCACGCACTCTCTCTCCGGCCCTGGCCCCGGCCCCCATGCCCCAGCCCCGGCCCAGGCTAGCCAGCTGTTGTCTGTGTACTGGGTAACACCCCAGCAGAAGCCCTGGAGGCCTGGGAGAGACTGTGGTTATCAGTCCTGTGGCTGTTCTTTTCCTGGAAGAACCACAACACAGGGCAGCTTGTCCCCACCACTTCCCCTCTGAGCCCAGATGGGATATGGGGATACAGGGATCGCTGACACGCACACCTGCACACACACACACACACACTCACACACAGGCACATTCACACACACGCATGCACACACACACGGTCACATTATTTTTAGAGGTTAAAGATATTTTAAAATCTAACACCATACTGTAGGTTACCTTGTGAAAATGTTTACAAGTACTGTGTTGGAGTTGATATATTTATTTGATCCACCCCCTCAAAAAAAATCTCCAACGAGCGCATCTTAAGAAATTATATTCAAACGCTTTACCCCCGACTATGGATAAAAGCTAAGCCTGACATTTTCTCTTTCTCTGAAAATGGTAAACGTCTTTATTAATGGAACATAGCCAGGGGCTCAATGTTGGGAATAGAACTTTGAAGCTTCAAGACGTTGATATTTTGCCAAGGGGAGGGAGGGGAGTGGGTTGAGAAGAAGAAGAAGAAGGAGAGGAGAAAAAAAAAGAAATTGGTTGTCTCTTACTACCAAGCTGACACTCTGGCGTTTTAAATAGATGAGTGTACAGTTTCATTACATTAGTAGCAGCAGTCAGTGTTCGCTTTGAAGCTCTGCCCTGCCACTTAGTCATTTGGTAACAGGTTGGAAATGGGCTGGCTGGGTAAAACGAAACCCCGTTGTCGTGGTAACGAGTACCCACCTCCATTTTTTTTTGATCGAGGAGTATGTAGCATAGGGTGACATTTAGCTTCGGGTGAAGATTCTGCTCTCACTACGACACCACGACCTAGCCAGCCGGCAACTGTGAAATCCAGGTTAATATGTACGTAAACAAACGAGGGCCACCGCAGTTGGTTAGCTACCAGCCACACAAACATCGTATTAGCGCTTTAATGGCGTGTTGAATAGTTTTGCTCCGTGGGTTTTGACACATCAATTACCTCAAAGACAAAGCCATGGGCGTCGTTGACGGAACACTTTTTGCTTACCTTTTACATAGCCTGGTATTTCGACAAAACAAATGTGAGCATTTTTTTTGACTGACTTCTCTCATGACTGAGTTTCACGTGTAGTCTACTCTTCATTCGTTTGAGCTTAAGGGTGGGTTCGTGTTTCAGGACATAGTTGAGGAGATCATCTTCCTCAAGTTATGTGCCTCAAGGCCCCAGAACACCATGGAAATGGCTACAGCCATTTCTGATCATCAATCCCAAACAAGTTCCTCCCCCCTACCCTTCTTAACCAAAAACCAGTAGGCTACCACCCTAATTTGCTTTCATCAGCCGACTGTTGACCCACAATTTGCCTGGCTCTTGATAACATGTTAATCTGACATTAGCCTGACCTGCTAAACCAGCCCTATCCTGCACATACTGTATAACCAAACAAAGGACTTCCTGCTATGAACCTTCAGTGAAACATTATCTACTGTTACATACCCAGAACAAACACAAGCCATGTAGCCGCTGTAGCTGCAGTAGCCTACCTTAGCCTCAACTACCTTGCCTATACTTTAGCCTTGAGAAACATAAAAATGTTGCAATCTGCTTCTGTTGGTACTATGACACATCTGTGGCATCTGTAGAAAAGATTCCACACGTTCCACAGTTCCCATTAACGCATATTTATGTTCTGGAACGCTCCTGTTTACCTCCAAACCGACGTCGACTGCGGAACCGCAGACACTTGTCAACAGGCACTGTGGTTCCTCATCACCCACCTCCCTAATTGGGGCGCGTCCCCGGTCCTAATTTGCCCTGCTGCCCTCCCCCGTGTCCTCCGGGGAGCATCTTGGTGGTGTCCACATAGATTAGGCACACAGTAGAAGCGGGTGTGGACACTGCATAGAAGAGGGGTATTGTGGGTAATTAGAGATTGCTGACAATTGGGCAGTTTGTATCATGACTGGGGGGTGGGCCGCGGGTCGCTGCACATGGCAAACCTGAGGAGGTCCGGGGCAGGGCGGAGGGCAGTGGAGGGTGGAAGAGGGGCAGTCAGACGGGTGGTGCCAGGCAGACTGGGGCAGCTGACAGGGGGTAGAGACAGAGAGGCAGGGCGGCCAGAGCTGGGAGTGGGGAGAGGGGGGAGGAGGAGCCAGGGGTGGAGCCGGAGTCGCCGGGCGGCTGACACGGGTGGAGCCAGGGCAGCTGGGCAGCCGACACGGGTGGAGCCGAGGTGGCTGGGGTCGGGGGGGTGGCAGAGCGGGGCTCCACGGGCATTCTGGCACTCTAGGAAATGACTAAGCAGCTGCACCCAGAGCAGTCAGTGGGCATAACAGCCTCTTGCTTGACCGACCCACTTACTGGCTAGCTCACTGTGGGCCCTCTCACCCCTCTTTACAGCTCTTTTTTCCTTCCTCTCCTTCCTCTTTCCTTCTACATGAAAACAACTCCTTCGCTCCACGCTCTCTTTATAATACCCCTCCCCCCCATCTCCTATTGACACTTCCTTGTCACAAGACTACTATCACCCGTCAAACTGATTGGAGGAGAGAGCTCCTTAGTGACCCGACGGGCACCAATTGTAAGATGATCCCGATGTTTGCGGATAGTCTCACCTCAGATGATCAGAAACCATTTTCTTTTTTTTTACACGCTTTTCTTCTCAGTTTTAATCAAGGAAAAAGCAGATTTTTAATCTCCCTGATAGACAGACACGGGCTACACACTCACATCCTCGTAACGACCCTCTCATAATCACGCTTGGGAAACTCTCTCACGCCTGAAATGTGGCACTGCTTGTTGATTGAAAAGAATACATATACCGTTGTTGAACTACTCTGAGTTGATTACCTGATGAAATATGTGTGTGTGTTTTTTTTTCTTCTTCTGTACTCCCAGAAGTGCCTGAGATCCTCCGTGTGGCTCTGTCTTGTGAGGCAGCCTGCAGCTAACGAATTTGATCGGTGTCATTTGATCGATCTGATGAAGCGTGTCGGAGAGCAGAGCCGGCGACAGCGAAGCAGAGAGAGAGATAGAGAGAGAGACATAGAGAGAGAGAGAGAGAGGGAGCGAGAGAGAGGGAGAGAGAGAGAGAGAGAGAGAGAGAGAGACACAGAGAGAGAGATATATAGAGAGGGAGAGAGATAGAGAGAGAGATATAGAGAGAGAGTCTCGAGTTTCACCAGAGTAATTAGGTTTCTCAGTCACTAATTACCTGACAGAATTACAGGGCTGATTGACTGTCATTTAAGCATTTTAATTCAGAGAATTGCTATTTGCTTATAGCTTGTGTTTTCGACGGAGCAGCATTTGGTGACGAGTGAAGGTGGTTAGGAGTTAGCGGACGAGGAGGGAAAAACCCCAGAGTAGGAGACACGTGGATGAACAGAGAGAGCCCCTGTAAACGTCTGGAAACAGAATCCCGATTTCCGATGGCGTTCCATTCCACAACGCGTCGTCGTCGTTCACTCTCAAAAGGACGTAAACGGGACGATACGGCTCACGAGATCAGACGAAGCCGTTTGTGTCTCTGATACGACATCTTCGCTGCCCTCGCCGTGCCGCTGCATAAGGCACAGGCTACACCTGAACCAGGTGTACACAAACATCCCTCTCTCTCTCTCCTTCTCTCTCTCTATCTCTATCTCTCTCTATCCTATCTGATCCCCCTACCTCTCCAACCACACGAGGCTGGAACATCACAGAGTGCTTTAACCCTCATCACTAATTCATCCCGCGCAAACAGACCAGACCGTCGGGGGAAGAGCAGACTAATGTTTAAACCGTCTTGTCGTCCTGAGTGCCTCTAACCGCCCATGAACGAGTCGCACAAAGCCTGTGGTTTCTGACCCGGTGTCTCGCATGGTTAATGCAGCGTCCGTACAGTATAGGCAAACACTTGGCCATTGTCCACGGTAACTGGATATCCCAGGAACGGCTTTGCATTGTCATCCAGAGGCCCGTGTCTACCTCGCGGGGTCAATTTAGCTTTGTGGACCCAGGAAGCTTCGTAACATTTCGAGGTTTTAAGGAGGGAGTTCACTTGACTACTCCCAGTCGCCAAGCTGACTGTGAGGGGGACTTTTTTTACTTCGAATTTTCTTTCTTCCTTTGGGCTAACAAGCCAGATCTGCAGCTCCTTTAAGAGCCAAAGCTCTTACGGAGGTACTGTAGCCATGGTTGCAGGTACAGCCACGGCAGCCTACGGTCCTCTGTAGGCCCAGTTTGCTGTGGCTGGGGCAGGGAGGGTATACTGCAGAAGAGCTCCCGGGGTTCGACAGCGAGCGGAGGGGCCGCGATAAACACCACCGTCCTCCTCCGCTCGTCGTGGCCGCGGCTTCGCGTCGGCTCGCGGAGCTCATTAATAATCCGTCCTGCGGGAGGGAGCGCGCTCAGTAGCGTCTTACCGTAACCCGCCCGGCATCCCCGCGGACCCGAGCAGATAGCGGAGAGAGAGTGAGAGAGAGAGAGAGCCCGGATCGACCCCCAGGCAGCCCCCACGAGCACCCCCCCTCCGCCTCCCCCCCGCCCCGCCGCGCGCGCGCTCGCCCTCCCCTCTCCCTCAGCTCTCCTCTCACCAGATTAACTCAACAATCCCTTCATAACAATCTCATTCTCTCTTTCCTCTTTATCCCTCCCTCCCTCCCTATCTCACTCTATCCTTCTCCTGCTCCTCTCTCCCTCCCTCCCTCCGCTGAAGCCCTCCCAGTTCCTTTGACCACTTTATTTCCAGAAGCCCTCATCCAGCGGGATCACACTAGGGAGGGTGATGACAGCACATTTGTTAATTAATTGCATGTGTAATTGCAAAATTAAGTTTTGGAAAGTTGGTAATGATCTGTGGAATTACACGACGAGATCACATTATGGAGGAGAGGGGGGAACTCTAAACGAGTGTCGCGGTACGTTCTTCTGGGGGGAGAATGGAGTGAGAGAGAGGAGACCGGGAGGGTAATCCAGGAGAAGCTGTGGCCTAGCAACGGAGAGTTTTGTCTCCATGGTAATCTCGTGAAGTCCTGTCATGCCCATCACTCTCGTCCTAACGGCAGTTTGTCTGTCTCACGGCCGGGCACAAAAATCCCCCATTGATCTCAACTTTGCCACTTTAATTAACTTCCTCCCAAAGATAATGGAGAAGTGGGGATCTTGAGGAAAACTCGTGGAAAAAAGTTCTGTCCAGAAAATATTTTTTGTTCCCCCTAATTCCTTCATTTGAATGATCTCTTCTTCTTCTTTTTTTTTCGCCGCGACTTTGTCCGAAGAATTAGATTTGAACATGGGGAGTGAATTGTTTATTGTCTGGGGTATTTGGGAACAGATGCTGCTGAGGTTCTGTGACGAGTCGATACGAGCAGCTTTCTTTCTGAGCTGAAGTGTAATTTCACTGGCTGGAGAAGCAGGAACGTCCTTGGATCCATAATGGGTTATCTGACTGCCACACAGACGAGAGTACTGGCAGGAGAGAGGGAGAGAGAGAACGTGAGGGAGGGAGGGATGGGGGGGGGTGGATGGGGAATATTCCAGAACAAGAGTTAGAAGGGGAGATATAAATCATAAAGTTGTCTATGAAAACCCCCCCCCAAAATTATTTGTTTTTAATAAATGATTCTAAACCGACTGTTCGTTTTTTTGTTTTTTTTAAATGGTTAATCTTCACTACTGTAAAAACCTTTATTGTTATATGAACATTTAAGGACCTCAAAAAGAGCAGCCCTGTTGGTGGGCTGACTTCCTGTGTCTGCTCCGACGTTGGGGTACTTGTGAATGAGCTCCCAGCACACCAGTCACAAACAAACCCATCCAGACCATCCTAGCCTCAGGCAGGGATGAAACCCCTCCACCCAACCCCCCCTCCCCAACCCCTCCCGGCCCCCTCCGGTCCCCCTCCCGCCCGCCCCGCCCAGAGATGAAAGGGTTAAGTGTGATGCTCCTGGTAGTTTGCTGTGTTTCTCATGCAGTTCTGTTTACCGAGGGGAGAAAGGCCTGTATTCAGGCCAGGGCCTGTGGGACTCCCAGGGGTGTCTTGTCCTGTCCTGTCCCCTCCCCAGGTACAAACGGCTGGTTGTTTTCCCCCCCGGCCGTGGCCCAGGCCTCCGCCCCCCCCCCGTCTGCTGCCTTGGCGACGGACAGACGAGAGGGAGATGATCCCCCTGCTGTCTGGGGACCGCGGTGCATGCTGGGATGTGGGTCAGGGTTAGGGCCTGGGGGTTCGGAGGGGGGTGGATGGGGGCAGGGGGGGTCAGATGTTTTGCTATTGGTGGATGCCGACATGTAAAGGGTGGGGGGAGGCCATACCTGTGACAGTCATATTCAGGACCTGTGGCTTTAGTCACAACACCGTTTCCTGTCTGGATGATTATCCCCTTTCCTTTCCTCCTCTCCCCTTCCCTCTCCTCTCCAGTCCCCTCTCCTCCCTTCCTCTCCTCTCCTCTCCCCTCTCTCTCCAGTCCCCTTCCCTCTGCTCCCTCCCTCTCCTCTCCTCTCCCCTCTCTCTCCTCTCCCAGTCCCCTTCCCTCTCCTCCCTTCCTCTCCTCTCCTCTCCCCTCTCTCTCTTCTCCAGTCCCCTACCAACCTCTCCTCTCCTCCCCGTTTCTCTCCCTTTCTCTCCTCTTCTCTCCCCTCTCCTCTCTCAACCTTAGCCACAAAGAGAGAGGGTCTAATCCTTGTGGGTGTGTGTGTGTGGGATTGTGGGGGGGTGGGGGGGGTGTGGTCACTCAGCCAGACAGATCTAAGGGATCTGATAGAGGGGACACTTGATCACATTTATGTGCAGTTTACACCTTTTTTCTTGATCTTTGAGCTATATAGAGATCGCGTTTCCAGCCAAAGAAAGAAAACGAGGGAGGGAGAGAGGGAGGGAGGGAGAGAGGGAGGAGAAGAGGGGCCTCTGTGAATGTTGGTCTGGATTGAAAAGCGAGACTGGTGCTGACAGCTAAATGCGCTAATTTTCTTCTGGGAGCTGGCTTTGTCTCACAGGGGGGGCTGGCTACCGATTGGCTGATATGATCCTGCAGACAAGTAGCATGTTACCATTGTGGACCTAGAAACATCATTGTTTTATTTACGTGTATTATCGTGTGTGTGAACAAGGTCAATAACCCTAGTGGAGACCGACTTTTTGGGGGAAAAGAAAGCGGTATATTCCGAATTAGAATTAGTCTCCCTGAGATCGGGTAAGCTAAAAGGTTCTCTGGAGTGTAGATACTGGTGTGATTACAGTAACTCAAACACACCAGGACTCTGGAAAGGTAGCTTGCTGAGTCATCGATCCTGCCTGCCTGGTGACCTCTTAACCAAGCGGAGCGAAGGAGGTGTGGAGTGCAGAGCCCTAGTTTAGTTTACATTTAGTCATTTAGCACACTCTCTTATCCAGAGCGACTTACAGTAAGTACAGGGACATACCCCCAAGGCAAGTAGGGTGAAGTGCCTTGCCCAAGGACACAACGTTGTTTGGCACAGGCGGGAAACAAACCTGCAACCTTCTGATTACTAGCCCGATTCCCTAACCGCTCAGCCACCTGACTCCCCTGACTTACGTCTGTCTCGTCGTCAGGCAGACAGGCGGGCCGTCAGCGTAACAGGAAGCCAGGGCAACGCGGAGACCAGCGCGGGGGGACAAGGTCCGCACAGGAAACACAAACAGTACAGGTCAACACACAGCTCAGGAAGGTAGGACACGCCGTGTGTGTGGGTGTGTGTGTGTGGTGTGTGGGTGTGTGGGTGTGTGTGTGTGTGTGTGAGAGAGCAGAATGACATTTTGGACTGTTTTCCTTTAAGGGGAAGATGCACTTTGAGAGCCACTATGTCTTCAGAACGAGAGACAGGCTAAGTGACAGTGTATGTGCCAACACTCATTTACTGTAATGACAGAGTATTTCATTAGAACTGCTAATAGACAGGGTGACACACACACACACACACACACACACCATACAGTTCCAGCTATATATGGCCCCGGTGAATGAACACATGAGCACAATACCT
>CAEFZP010000116.1:10000-73935 GCA_903064625.1 Mallotus villosus | reverse complement strand
TAAAGCTGCTCAGAGGAAGATCAGAGAGGAGGAGGAAAGGAGAGAGGAGGAGGAGAGGAAGAGAGAGGAAGAAGAGAGGAGGAGGCAGGAGGAGGAGATACACAGACTGGTGGAGGTAGCGGCCGAGAAGAGAAATGAGGAGGTGAGGAAGATTCTGGAAGAGCAGAGGAAGAGGAGAGAGGAGGATATGAAGAGGAGAAAGGAGGAGAAGAGGAGAGAGGAGGAGATATTGGCCCAGAACAGACTGAGTGAAAAGGCATTACGTCAGGCAATATTTCAGAAAACTATCCTAGTAGCAGGTAGCGCTGCTGTCATAACTGGGGGTGTTGCACTTGCTGTTGAAATAACTGGGGCTGGAGCACTTGCTGTTGAAATAGCTGGGGGTGTAGTGCTTGCTGCTCAAACTGTGGTTTTAGGGCCAGTAATTATGGTGGGAGGAGCATTAACTTTGTTAACAGTTGGTGGAATAATGATACATAACAAAATAAGAAGAAGGTAACCGGTCCGTGTACTTTGCGGCAAACAGATTTTCGTTTTGAAATGAGAAAACCAAAATCCGGAAACGAGCTGTTTCCCGACTACCATCTAAAAGTAGACTTTTTTGTGACTTAGTTATTATCATGATTACATTATTAGTTATGGATGCTGCCATAAATTGGTTGGCTGGGAAATGTTGAAGCTGATCACACTGCTGGTACTGAACAGCTGATTACACTGCTGGTACTGAACGAGGGAGCGTGCAAGAAGATACATTTGTGTGTCAAGGGGTGCCTGTTTTGTTATATGAGCAATAAAACAAAATATTACACTAAATGTCTCCCACACTTTATTCAATAGCCTTATACAGTTTTAAACAGGCTTTTAACATGTAGGTCTTTCCACTGGCAGAAAATATTCCCCTTTCCAGGTGTTTGTATTTCCTATGGTTCAGGCAGGAGGACTGAGTAGTTTGTTAACCGATACTTTATTCCACATGATACAATACATCATGTAATATTTGATTTGGCGTATGGTTGTGCTGGCAGCGTCTCCCTGCCGCACCCAACGGAGACACCGTCTCGACATCCGGGCAGAGAGCAGCGACCGCATTCCCCCTGAGAAAGAAAAAGAAGAACCAGACAAAGGGAGGAGGCCGGGGAGGTGGAGGCCGCAGGAGACCGAGAGCATCTGTGTTGCACTAGCAATGCAGGAGCCGGGATCCCTGCTTTATACCCCGCCCTATTAGGAGGGTGTGCCTTGATGCGTGATGACGATTGCTAGTCGCGCTAGGTCTCGCGTCCTCCTGCATGAACCTGCTTCGCTTGTTTCATATCGCCACCTACTGGTGAGAATGCATAGGCTATCACAAGGTATGGAACACAAATACTGTTATAGAACTTAAAACTATATTATATACCACATTCTATAATTAATAATACATTTTGCTTCAGTGTGTGCTGTAGGTAATTTACTTAAAGAAAAGCTGAAGAGTATTCAGTACGACAGTAGGTGTCAGTATTTGTAGAGAAATATCTGAATTGTCTGTATTCAGTCTACAGGACCAAGGAAAGCACCATGCAAGCTCTCTTTAGGAGAAATGAGCTGGGCTAGTTTGACTAGTTGTTCTCACAGCCAGCAAAGTGACTCTCTGACATGGATTGTCTTGGGGGTGAGAGGGTGTGTGTTTAAATTAAGTGATTTAATTGATGTTGATTTTTGTTTTATATGCTGGTGTTGATGTTACATGTTGTGATGTATTTTGTTGTTAACTAATGGAAACTAAGTGATTTAATTCATTGTGTGTTGCCTGAAAGTATAGATCTACTATACTTTTTATCACAACACCACACCAGTCTGACAACTCCAGTCTGCCAAGTCATTCCAAAGTAGGGTTTGACTGCATACTAAAATAAGGTACCATGGTAACAGCCTCAATTAAAGAAAATAAACCTGTTGTACAGACAACGTCACAGGCTTGACGCAAAAGAGAAAGTAAGAGTTGGACATCGGTAAGACGGAAAACCCTTTTGCAGTTTAGAATTCATACTTCTTAGTTGTCATTAGATAAAGGACAATGGCAAAGGCTGGGGGTGAGTTTTGGTTAATTTTGTGTTTTTATCTAATTATCATGTTATATTTGGTAAGGTTACGACAGTGTGTGATTTCTCACAACCATTTGTGTTGTTGTTGCCAACAGGTATTTCACAACCAAAAAAAACAAACAAATTCATAGCTGAAATGACTGAGATATTTACTTCTGGTGAGAAAATTCTGCAATTTATTTATTTATCATAATATAATATTGTTTTGTATGATATTACGACTAAGACAGACAGTTAAAGTTTGTTTTCTTTCCTAAACCGTCTGTTTAAACTAACAGGTACACCAAGCCAAGGTGAATCTGTGGACATTCCATGTGTGCCAAGTGAAAATAAAAACACTGGCAGTAAGTTCTCTTGACTAGATTTCCAAAGCCTGCTCTGAAAATAATGCATGAGCATTGTTTAATTATGTTTTGTGGTACTTCTCCCTGACACAATCTATTTACTGTGTGTCTACGCAACTCCAGTGCTGGTTTCTGACATGATGATTGTTCTGGCGGCCAGGACTGGCGCAGGGAAGAGTGCCACAGGAAACACCATCCTGGGGAGAGAGGCCTTTATGGTGTCCCCCTCCTTAATATCATATGGAGGCAGGTATCACTGCTTTAACAATGATGATAAGGACCACACGCAGGTGACTGAGCTGTTAGAGATGATAGACAAGATGGTAGAGAAGAATAGAGGAAAACACTACACCAGTGAGATGTATGAAGCTGCTCAGAGGAGGATCAGAGAGGAGGAGGAGAGGATCAGAGTAGGAAAGGAGACAAGGGGAGGAGGACATGAGGAAAAGAAAGGAGGAACAGCTGAGAGGGGAGCAGGAGAGATTGAGAAATGTTACTTATGAAATGTTACTGTGAGTACTGAGGTACTGTTCCCACACTTGCTCTAATGCCTTTGTGTCGGGGGTTCATGTGAATACTGACGTAGTATTTGAAAGTCTAGTATATGAGCACGTCTGGAATGTACAATGGGTTTGTAGCATGTAATTTGATTTATTTACTAGCTAGCCTAATAGTATAAGTAAATATTTAAATTAGTTACATATTTAGAACAATTTATTTTTACATATCCAGATATTTTGGATGTAGACTCTTTCAGGAACAGGTTGATCTATGTTTGTATATTTGTGTACAGAAGACAACCTCAGACATGGAAAGAATGTGTGAGAGAAAATGGTCTGTCTGTAGGTGTGTGTGTGTTCGACTGGGAAAGACAGAGAGGGGATGGAATTGTGGGGTCAGTACTACGGTGGTTTTCACTTCAGGGCCTCTGTACATTACACTAAAATGTACTGCACATCCTTCTGACATGACTTAAATCTGACAAAAAGCATTCTAAACAAGGGTATTATACAACTATAAATTTACTCCAAAATGTACTTAAAAGTATGGCGACGACGTTATCCACAAGTAGGTTCGACGACGTAGCAACTTATCCAGAAGTAGATGTCAAACGACAGTCTCCTTAGGCAGGTTATCCATGTCCCTTTCCGCTCGCCATAGTTAGGAGCAGTGCAAGATGCTAGCGGCCGTGCAAAACAACGTTGTCTGCAAATCATCGTTCATGTATCAAACCTTTTCTTGTAGCTCTTCAGCAGCAGCAGCCTCAAGTCATGTTTGCTGCTAACTGTGAAGAGCCAGGCCCAGTAACGTTACCAAGCTCCCGTCATGAGCCCAACACACCAGAATGGGCAGGTAGGATTGTCATTGAATAAATATAAGAATTAAAAGAACTAATAGTAATGTGTGTACACCTGCTCAATGCTCAATATGCTGACGTTTTAATTCCATTACTTTAATATAATCAGTCGTGAAGTAAAGGGGGCCGGTCTAAGGCATGAAACTCCAGGACTGAAAATGAGTCCCACTCAGGCCCTGCTCATACTTGATATATATATTTTACTGTGTGTCTTAGCAGCTCCAATCCAGTGTTCTGTTCTGAAAAATGTTCCTGTGGGCAAGACTGGAGGATGGATGAGTGCCACAGGAAACACCATCGTGGGGAGAGAGGCCTTTGAAGTGGACCCCCTCTGTGAATCAGTGAAGGTGCTGGTGGAGAGACAGACACAGGTGGTGGAGAGACAGACACAGGTGGTGGAGAGACAGACACAGGTGGTGGAGAGACAGACACAGGTGGAGGGGAGACAGGGACAGGTGGAGGGGAGACAGGGACAGGTGGTGGAGAGACAGGGACAGGTGGTGGAGAGACAGGGACAGGTGGAGGGGAGACAGGGACAGGTGGAGGGGAGACAGGGACAGGTGGAGGGGAGACAGGGACAGGTGGTGGAGAGACAGACACAGGTGGTGGAGAGACAGACACAGGTGGAGGGGAGACAGGGACAGGTGGAGGGGAGACAGGGACAGGTGGTGGAGAGACAGGGACAGGTGGTGGAGAGACAGGGACAGGTGGTGGAGAGACAGACACAGGTGGAGGGGAGACAGGGACAGGTGGAGGGGAGACAGACACAGGTGGAGGGGAGACAGGGACAGGTGGAGGGGAGACAGGGACAGGTGGAGGGGAAACAGGGACAGGTGGAGGGGAGACAGGGACAGGTGGAGGGGAGACAGGGACAGGTGGAGGGGAAACAGGGACAGGTGCAGGGGAGACAGGGACAGGTGGAGGGGAGACAGGGACAGGTGGTGGGGAGACAGGGACAGGTGGTGGGGAGACAGACACAGGTGGAGGGGAGACAGACACAGGTGGAGGGGAGACAGACACAGGTGGAGGGGAGACAGGGACAGGTGGAGGGGAGACAGACACAGGTGGAGGGGAGACAGACACAGGTGGAGGGGAGACAGGGACAGGTGGAGGGGAGACAGACACAGGTGGAGGGGAGACAGACACAGGTGGAGGAGAGACAGGGACAGGTGGTGGAGAGACAGGGACAGGTGGTGGAGAGACAGACACAGGTGGAGGGGAGACAGACACAGGTGGAGGGGAGACAGGCACAGGTGGAGGGGAGACAGACACAGGTGGAGGGGAGACAGGCACAGGTGGAGGGGAGACAGACACAGGTGGAGGGGAGACAGACACAGGTGGAGGAGAGACTGTCACAGGTGGAGGAGAGACTGGCACAGGGGACCTTTAGAGTGGACTTCTCATCAGTTACAAATGCTGCAAGTTGGGTCCAAACATTTTGGAACTATGGGAAATAACCCCTCAGTTGTTAGCACTTGACTGTAGACCAAGAGGTTGACGGTTAAAATCCCCCTGTACTGTAAGTTGCTTTGGATGAAAGTGTCTGCTAAATTAATACATTACAGTGATACACAATATGATTTGATTTCTATATGCAGTTCACAAAATAAACCAGACAAATGTAATCAAAGTTTAGCAAAACTAACTGTTTAATCAACTCTGTTGGGGTTCTACTTGTTACAGCTGTTATTGTTTAGCTGGATTAATTCTTGTTTGTACTCATGTCTTTCAGTAATGTTTAAAACATGCTGCAAATGAGCTGTAATGCCTTTCTATTTCCACAACATAAAATGTGGTTCTATAAAAGATCATAGTGTAGGAAGCAGGTAGCAGGTGAATGAGAAGCAGTGTTTGTGGTGTTTTCCACGTGAGATTTACACCCTGAGGACAGGAGATGAGAGGCAGCAGCATCGACTTCAGTGTCCTTCAGAAGGTTTGTCTTCATCCAGACCAGATACAACAGCTGATCACACTGCTGGTACTGAACAGCTGATTACACTGCTGGTACTGAACAGCTTATTATACTGCTGGTACTGAACAGCTTATTACACTGCTGGTACTGAACAGATTATTACACTGCTGGTACTGAACAGCTTATTACACTGCTGGTACTGAACAGCTGATTACACTGCTGGTACTGAACAGCTTATTATACTGCTGGTACTGAACAGCTTATTATACTGCTGGTACTGAACAGCTTATTACACTGCTGGTACTGAACAGCTTATTATACTGCTGGTACTGAACAGCTTATTACACTGCTGGTACTGAACAGGTTATTATACTGCTGGTACTGAACAGCTTATTACACTGCTGGTACTGAACAGCTTATTATACTGCTGGTACTGAACAGCTTATTACACTGCTGGTACTAAACAGCGTATTACACTGCTGGTACTGAACAGCTGATTACACTGCTGGTACTGAACGAGGAAGCGTGCAAGAAGATACATTTGTGTGTCAAGGGGTGCCTGTTTTGTTATATGAGCAATAATAACTACTTACTAACCGAGAGTGAGGTCATGCCGGGAAATATCAAACGAGACTTGAACGTATCGACCGAGCGATAGCGAGGTTGATACGGCAAAGTCGAGGTTTGATATTTCCCGGCATGACCGAACGGTCGAGGTTAGTAAGTTGTTTATTATATGGCATTTTTAGCTCTTTTCATTTTGTAAATTGTAGGCTATAATTGTAGCTAGCTAGGCTAGCTCTCAAGTCTTCTCACGGTGTGTTTCAGGTGTTGTCTAGCAACCAATTACTTTTGATAGAAAGCGGACAGTACGGTTCTGCTAAAATGGCTTTAATTCCAACACAAATAACGATTATTTTAGAAAGTTAACAATTTCTTCGTCGCTGTTGATGTCTTCAGTATCGTCTGGACTCAGTTGACTTCGATATCGCTAATTTTGAAGATGACGTCAGAGGAGGGCAATAACAATACTTATTGGACCGCTGGTCAATACGGGTTTGGCATGACTACCCATTAGCCAATCAGAAGGCTCGTACTGTCGTTGCCATATAATAAAACAAAATATTACACTAAATGTCTCCCACACTTTGTTCAATAGCCTTATAAAGTATTAAACAGGCTTTTAACATGTAGGTCTTTCCACTGGCAGAAAAGATTCCCCTTTCCGTTTGTAACGTTTGTATTTTCTATGGTTCATATCGCCACCTACTGGTGAGAATGAGCACGTGTTATAACAGACAGAAGCATAGGCTATCACAAGGTATGGAACACAAATACTGTTATAGAACTTAAAACTATATTATATACCACATTCTATAATTAATAATAAATGCACATTTGTGCTTCAGTGTGTGCTGTAGGTAATTTAATTAAAGAAAAGCTGAAGAGTCAGTAGGTGTCAGTATTTGTAGAGAAATATCTGAATTGTCTGTATTCAGTCTACAGGACCAAGGAAAGCACCATGCAAGCTCTCTTTAGGAGAAATGAGCTGGGCTAGTTTGACTGGTTGTTCTCAAAGCCAGCAAAGTAACTCTCTGACATGTATTGTCTTGGGGGTGAGAGGGTGTGTGTTTAAATTAGGTGATTTAATTGAGTGTGTTGCCTGAAAGTATAGATCTACTGTACTTTTTATCACAAAACCAGTCTGCCAACTCCAGTCTGCCAAGTCATTCCAAAGCAGGGTTTGACTGCATACTAAGTTACCGTGGTAACAGCCTCAATTAAAGAAAATAAACCTGTTGTACAGACAACGTCACAGGCTTGACGCAAAAGAGAAAGTAAGAGTTGAACATCGGTAAGACGCAACAACTTTTGCAGTTTAGAATTCATTCTTCTCTGTTAAAAAAAGGACAAAGGTAAAGGCTGAGGGTGAGTTTTGGTTGATTTTATTGTTTCCATCTTCTCATAATATAGCATTATAATGTTCTTTTTGGTAAGGGTAATTACACTATGGGATTTCTCATAAAGCATGTATTTTGTTGATGTTAACAGGTATTTCACAACTACGAAACCAAAATATTTCAAATCTACCATGACTGACACATCTACTTCTGGTGAGCAAATTCTGCAATTGATTCGTTTATTATAATCTAATATTGTTTTATATTGCATTCAAGTAAGACAAGAGTAAGTGTTTTCTTCCCTAAACCTTCTGTTTAAACTAACAGGTAGGCCTACACCAAACCAAGATGAATATATAAACATGTCATGTGTGCCACATGAGAATGAAAACACTGCCAGTAGGTTATCTTGATTTCCAAAGCAAAACAGAAAATAATGTATGTACATTGTTTTTTATTCTGTTATGTGGTACTTATCCCTGAAACTATCTATTTAGTGTGTGTCTACGTAGCTCCAGAGCAGCCTTCTGATCTGAGGATTGTTCTGGTGGGCAAGACTGGAGCAGGGAAGAGTGCCACAGGAAACACCATCCTGGGGAGAGAGGCCTTTGAGGTGTCCCCCTCCTTAAAGTCTGTTACTAGAGAGTGTGACAGGAAAGAGCGAGTGGTGAATGGGAGAAATGTTGTGGTAGTTGACACTCCAGGTGTTTATGACACATCATTGACACAACAGGAAATTAAAGAGGAGATAGTCAGGTGTATTAACATGTCAGTTCCAGGGCCTCATGTGTTTCTAGTGGTGGTTAGACTGGGGGTGAGGTACACAGAGGAGGAGAGGAAAACTGTGAAGTGGATCAAGGACAATTTTGGAGAAGATGCTACAAGACATACCATCTTCCTCCTGTCTCATGTTGATGCCCTTAAAGGGAAAGATGTAGCTGATATTCTAACAGATTGTGAAGAGCTAAAATGCCAAATATATTCATGTGGGGGCAGGTATCACTGCTTCAACAATGATAAAAAAGACCACACTCAGGTGACTGAGCTGTTAGAGAAGATAGACCAGATGGTGAAGGGGAATGGAGGGAAACACTACACCAGTGAGATGTATGAAGCTGCACAGAGGAAGATCAGAGAGGAGGAGGAGAGGAGGAGGCAGGAGGAGCAGAGGAGGCAGGAGGAGGAGAGGAGAGAGGAGGAGGAGAGGAGGATAGAGGAGGAGAGGAGGAGACAGGAGGAGAGAAGAAGAGGCAGGAGGAGAACCAGAAAAAAGAGAAAAGGTGAATCAATTCTTATCAGCTGGAACAGGTGCAGGTGCAGTGTGCTGCAGTATGTGCGGCGTGTGGGAGTGTGCGGCGTGGCTCCCACTGGGAGTGGGAGCTGCAGTTGGTATTGTAATGGGTGCATTTTGATATAAGGAACATCAACGAGGACAGTTTGAAAAAGGAGAGAGAAAAACAAGAGCAGATATCGAGAATGGAAGAGGAGAAAAGAGAAGAGGAGAGAAAGACAATAGAGGAGAGACATAAAAAAGAGAAGAGACGTATAAAAGAGATGCAGGAAAAGGAGGTGGAGCTGCGTTTAAAGGAGGTGGAGATGGGGAGAAAAGGAGGTGAAGATTCAGAGAAAGGAGGTGAAGATTCAGAGAAAGGAGGAAGAGATGGAGAGAAAGGAGAAGGAGGAGAGGGGAGATGGAGGAAGGAGAAAGGAGGAGGAGATGGAGAGAAAGAAGGAGGAGATGGAGAGAAAGGACGAAGCGAGACCTATAAAAGAGGAGGAAAAGGAGATATGAAGGAAAGACGAGGACAAGATGTTATTGGTTTGTTATCAGCTGGATCAGGTGCAGTTGCAGCTGGGTTGGTATCTGGGGCTGTAGCACTTGTGCTGCATTTGTGGAAGCAGGGCCTGTCATTTTCGGAGTGGCACTTGTAGTTGGTGTGGTAGCTGGTGGCTTTTTGTTACACGGGAAATGGACATAAAGAAGAAAAACAAATGCAAACTGACACCACTCTAAATCAAGAGTAACGTGATTAACTAAATCAGTCTGAGAAAAGTCATTTGGTATTAATAACTCCTGCCATAATTGTTTGGTCATACCTGCTTGAACTTTAACACTTAACAGTCGTAATATACTCTGCTGTGAAATTCATAATATTGATCTCTCTGATTATTAAAGTACTTTTTTATCAGATGTTTTTGTGGGTTTTATGCTGAGATTACATTGGTAATAGATGATTAGTGATAACATTGGACAGATAATTCATAAAATTGTATGAGATGGTTCAGCTAGATTGTGCATGTAAACCTTTGTATTGAG
This sequence comes from Mallotus villosus, assembly GCA_903064625.1. NCBI lineage: Eukaryota > Metazoa > Chordata > Actinopteri > Osmeriformes > Salangidae > Mallotus > Mallotus villosus. Next base: position 64,023 of record CAEFZP010000116.1, on the reverse strand, counting down.
ATATATTGCTCATATTGTTTCAAAGATTAATTGACTATTCAATCCCTTTCAATAAAGTAACTGATCACTCATTGCATCACTACGATTCATTTATGTTAGATAATTGGGACCCAACAATTTGCTCTATGGTGGGTTTTTTGTATTTGTTGAATGATTTCATGAATAGGGATGAAAGGGATGAAAGGAATAAAAGGGTTTGACTGCGTACGAAAATAAGGTACGGTGGTAACAGACTCAACTAAATAATGTTGTAGAGGTAACATCACAGGCTTGATGCAAAAGAGAACGTAAGAGTTGGACATCGGTAACACTCAAAATACTATATGGTCAGATTTTTGTTTTGAGGGGTGAAAGCTACAACAGTTATTCACTCTGTTCCATCCAAGATGAATCTATCACACATCTTTGAGAAATGTAAACTAAAGAAACACATCTATCTCAATACCTATACCAGCTTATGAAATGTTAAGTACTGAGTTACTGTTCCCACACTTGCTCCAATGCTTTTGTGTCGGGGGTTCATGTGAATACTGATCTAGTATTTGAAAGTCTAGTATTATGAGCACGTCTGGAGTGTACAATGGGTTTGTAGCATTATATATATTTTTTTTACGAGCTAGCCTAATAGTATATAAGTAATTAGTTAAATTAGCTACATATTTAGAACTATTTATTTTTACATATCCAGATATTTTGGATGTAGACTCTTTAAGGAACAGGTTGATCTATGTTTGTATGTTTGTGTACAGAAGACCTCAGACATGGAAAGAATGTGTGAGAGAAAATGGTCTGTCTGTAGGTGTGTGTGTGTGTGTGTGTGTTTGACTGGGAAAGACAGAGAGGGGATGAAATTGTGGGGTCAGTACTACGGTGGTTTTCACTTCAGGGCCTCCGTACATTACACTAAAATGTACTCCACATCCTTCTAACATGACTGAAATCTGACAAAAAGCATTCTAAAGGAGGGTTGAACTTAATTCCAGAAGAAAGGTACGTTACCAAAAATAAACCTGTTTTACAGGAACACGTGTTCTTAAAACAGCACAAGCTTGACGCAAAAGAGGAAGTAAAAGTTATCAGAACATTAGTCTGAAGCAAATAACTTTCGCAGCATCGAATTAGTATTCTTTGTTCTCATTTTCTTTTTACTATGGAAAGACAAAACAGGGGTAAGATTGATCTGAAGATTGTTTTTAGCCTATTAATTTTACATGTTTGATCGGGGTGATGAAAGAATAAGACAGCAATGTTTTAAATTTTACACATGGTGTGATAGGAGGCAGTGAGTGTGTGATTTCTCATAAATCTTATAGTCTTAATGCTGAACTAAACAAAATGACAGGTGCCACAAAAATTACAGTGACTAAATCCTTAAATAATTATGCGGTTTGCATGTTTTGGTTTCTGGTAAGGTCTGTCATCGTCATTTAACCGCAATAAGATAGCAGCAGTGTACAATGAAAACCTGTCACGACAGGATGAAAATACTGTCGGTATGTTTTCATTTACATTTCTTCTCTCAGTTTGATTGGAAAACAAATCTCTATGATAACAAAAACCCTATTACTGCTGTATAATTCTTTCCATATGATATTTGTGACTCATACTATATATTTTGCTGTGTGTATAAACAGCTCCAGAGCAGCCTTCTGATCTGAGGATTGTTCTGGTGGGCAAGACTGGAGCAGGGAAGAGTGCCACAGGAAACACCATCCTGGGGAGAGAGGCCTTTGAGGTGTCCCCCTCCTTTATGTCAGTTACTAAAGAGTGTAAGAAGGAAGAGGGACATGTGGATAGAAGGAAGGTTGTAGTGGTAGACACCCCAGGTGTTTTCGACACCTCACTCACACCAGAGGAGATGAAAAAGGAGATAGTCAAGTGTATTGAAGAGTCAGTTCCAGGGCCTCATGTGTTTCTAGCGGTGGTTAGACTGGGGGTGAGGTACACACAGGAAGAGAGGAACACTGTCAAGTGGATCCAGGAGCACTTTGGAGAAAAGGCTTCAACATATACCATCTTCCTCCTGTCTCATGTTGATGACCTCAGTGGGAAAGATGTAGCTGAGACCCTAAAAGAATGCCCAGAGCTAAGACAGCACATAGATTCATGTGGGGGCAGGTATCACTGCTTCAACAATAAAGTAGGGGGCCACACTCAGGTGACTGAGCTGTTAGAGAAGATAGACAAGATGGTGGAGTGGAATGGAGGGAAACACTACACCAGTGAGATGTATGAAGCTGCTCAGAGGAAGATCAGAGAGGAGGAGGAGAGAAAGAAGAAAGAGGAGGAGAAGAAGAGGCAGGAGGAGGAGAGACTGAGACAAGAGGAGGCTGATAAGAGGGCCAGAGAGGCATTGCGAACAAAACTGTTGTTGTTGGTGGCAGGTGGTACAACTGTGGGTGGGACTCTTGCCATAGCTGGGACTGTGGCTGCTGTGGTCACTGAAGCTGTGGTTTCAGGGCCTATACTGGCGAGTGTAGGACTTTTGATTGCTGTAGGAGCTGGTGGCTGGTTGGCAATTAACAAAATAATACAATTTATTAAAGAAAAGAAAACAAGTGGACCTGAAACCACTCCTTTAATTTCCAAAAAATAGTCAACATGTCTAATCAAATTTCTGCACTACAAAAAAAAATCACCATGGGGTCTGCTTAATACATTTTTGTTAAAATAGTTTTTCTGTGTGTACCCTGATATGTTAGTTGTTCATATTGTCTGTCTTATAGAAGAATCTTCAATTATTTTTATAATATGCTTCACATTGTCCCTGTTGTCTTTCTGTAGTATTATGTTATTCATCATAACATGTATCTGTATCTGTACTGTTCCTCTATTGGGGAATTTTTCTGCAATGTCAGAAACTATACTGTACTTTAACAGTACTGTCTAACTAACTACAAAATTATGACTTTTATGAAATATGATTCTGTAACAAATTGTAGTGTTGGAAACAGGTAGCAGGTGAATGAGAAGCAGTGTTTGTGGTGTTTTCCACGTGAGATTTACACCCTGAGGACAGATGAGAGGAGGCAGCAGATACCTCCACTTCAGTGTCCTTCAGAAGGTTTGTCTTCATCCAGACCAGATACAACAGCTGATCACACTACTGGTACTGAACAGCTGATCACACAGCTGGTACTGAACGACGGAGCGTGCGAGAAGATAAATGTGTGTGTCAAGGCGTGCCTGTGTGACTTAATTTTTGTTATATGAGCAATAAAACAAAATATTACACTAAATGTCTCCCACACTTTATTCAACAGCCTTATACAGTATTAAACAGGTTTTTTAACACAATAGTAACTCTTTCCAGTTTGTATTTCCTATAGTTCATATCGCCACCTACTGGTGAGAATGAGCACATATTATAACAGGCGGAAGCATAGGCCATCACAAGGTATACAAAACAATTGTCCCCATTACCCTCTAAAAGCAATCATTCAAACAACTCCAACACACGAGCCAGCAACATATTTTAAAAGTAGGCCAAATATGAAGGTTCAACAAGAAATGAGCATTATATCCTTCTGAAAATACGTTTTTCAATACGTTGTCAGAACAGGAAGTGCTGCCCTATAGTCACCTCAGGCACGGAACGCCCGGCTTCCTGTTCTCCTCCCAGTACCACAGCAACTGCGCAAAGTCTTTCGTCGTCACGGCAACCACCTTGGACAGAGCGCAGCGCCGTAGCGTGAACATGGGATTGACCTGGAACATCTCGAAGCTGGGCGGGTCGGTCGGTGAGATGCCCAGGAGCTTCAGGCACATCCCCAGGTAGGCGTCCTCGATGAAGATGGGCTTGATCCGACAGGAGACCCCCAAGATCTTCTTGGGGATGTCGATGGACATGACGTAGCCCAGACCGAGGGGGTACGGCGGGTACTCTGGCTCGGCGATGACCTCCATGGGCAGGAAGAACTTGTTGTTAGGGTCTCTCAGCACCGGGCTGTGCCACCACACCAAGCCCGTCATGTAGTTCTCCCGGGGCGCGTCGAGCAGCATCTTCACCAGGTTCTGGACGTTCAGGAACATGTCCGAGTCGATCTTCATGGCGTAGGAGGCGCCGGGGCAACGGGAGCTCAGCCACTCCAGCATGACCATGGTCTTGATGGTCAGGTTGTGGTAGCTGTCCGCGAAGTCGCTCTGGATCAGGTCGCGGTGCGTCCGGCTCTCCTGCCTGACGTTCTCCAGCTGCTGTTCAGCGTCCGAGCCCCCGGGGAAGCCGAGCAGGAAGAGGGTCAGCACCCGCTGGCCCCGGACCAGGGTCTCGTTCCCCCACGTCCTCCGGATGGCGTCCCGGGCAGCCAGGTTGTGAGGCGCCACCGGAACCATGAGTACCAGAAAAGGGGACTTGGTCTCACACAAGCCTGGCTCGTCCATGATGAAGCGGTAGTTGCGTGGGTAGGCGACGTGGTGAGGGCCAGGGTCCTCCCATGGCACCGGACTGAGAGGCCTAGATGGATCTGTCTCTGTGCAATCATTGGTTGAGCCGGGGGTTTTTTTGGTATGGTTCTGGTTACCCACGGTAACCTTCTGATGGTAGGGTTCGAGTTGGAAGATGTCGCCCTTCCAGCCGGTAATTATGTAAGTGACGAAGATCGACACTGTAAGCAGGATACAGACAAATACATATTTGCGCCTTTGTAGCAGTCCTGTCCAGACGTACTTCAGAGTTTGTTGCCTGGAAGGAGAGGGAGAAAGATAAGGACGGTATGTGGATTGAAAACTATAAGCTGTTTTTTTTTACATTTTTTGTATTCAATATTTTCCAGCAACCAGAAGAGGGTGATGTTGAGCTGTCAATTGTATGTAGAATTAGTCATCGGTGCTTGGGATTAGCTGTTCAAACTATTAGGTGGTTGTTTGCATAGCGGAGTATACAGGTGAAAATAATATTCTAAATGTAAATAGTCCCATACACCGTGAATGCAAATGTTGTTTTAATCTTCAGGGTTATTTATCGTGGTTCATGATTTCTCTAGTTGTTGAACAGATAATTTAATAACATGTTCAAATGTTATTAAATTGTGTGCAATGTAGATGTGTGCAATTGATAAGTGTGTATGTCATGACCACACACAACTCAGTTCTAGAGTTTCCACGGTTACTAATAACACACACGTATTGCTGTCATACATTTCAGGTCTTGTGTGTGGTTCTGCTTGTCTGATCCTTATCCTGGTCATGTAGCTACTATATCCAAGTATTTGGTTATCGACATTATTTATGTTGCTTTGTGTTTTGCACTGCTTGCCCGCCCATGACCCTTGCCTATTCTTACTACGCCTTAGAAGTCACTTTTCGTATCACTTTTTGGAGTTCTGTCACTAAACTCGACACCTTTTGAACGAGTCAGGACCTTCCGCTACCATACTATGTCGTCCATACTCCATTAACCTGACAGTAACGCGTTACTCGTTACCTAACAAAAGTAGGCTGACTACTGTAACCCAACATCGGGAGGGAGGTTTGTCAGACACCTACCTCATTGCCGTTCGTTGTGTAAAGTTCCTCATGTCGGTCTAGAAGCTGTCTTCCTATGTTGTGTCTGTGGCGTTCGTTTCCATGCCATCACCAACATATTATTTAGAATCTACATTTTAGATCATGGTGTTACAAGGATCCAGATATCGGTACATGGTGTATTTGAACCTAAAGCCCCCTCCATAGATTTTAAGTTAACAGGTCTTTTCCAGGCCAACCCTCACTTTTTCATGACAGCACCTGGCTGCAAGTGTTTTCTCCTTTCCTGACTGTAACAGGTAAGGACCGCCCCCTAGTTGGTCTCCACCAATCATTGCTCCCTTCCTGAATTATCACCAGGATATAAAGCGAGCAAGCATTTGCGTGAATCATTCTAATAACACACCCTGAGTTTAGCAACATTTAAACTTGAAAATGTTTCATTGCATGTTTAATTCTGTACTCTCAGACTTTGGCTCCAGCTAATACTCAACCTTTACCCTTGGCAAATGGCTCTTGTTTCCTTAGGTTTTGTGAAATCCATTGTGCAAGACTTCTGTGTGGGCACTTCACCAAACCAACGGTCCTACAATTCCTGCAGAGAAATAACCAGTCAAACCTGCTTATTTTTTGTTTGCTCAAGTTCTTTTTTCTTCCAGTGTGTTCCTTGTCTTATGACCTAAGATCCTGTTGTGTCTGAATAATGTTATTATGTAAAGGGTACCAACATTTTAATATGAGTGTATAATATTACGTTATTATAGCATATAGTGCCTACACGTTAGGGTTTAGGGTGTGCATAAATGGACAGTATAAACAGTACACAATCCTATATTGTATGTTTTGTCAACTAACAGGAATGGGTTGAGTTCATGTAGAACAATGTAGGCAAACTGGATTTTGTAGGTGAAAGGATAGGCATACCCAGAAACAAGTTATTCAGGGCAGTGGACAATGTCAAACTGAACACACTGACAATGAGTGATTGTATAGGTTGTTAAGGTACCTATGTTGTATTCCATAAGCAAGCATAACACCCTTTCAGATCAAAATAAAACACTTGTCAGTTTGTTGAAGTGCAATTTATTATAAAAGATTACAGTGATCACCCTTCTATTGAGCAATAACAAACGTATTAAATAACCGATCAAACTGTTTAAATAACTACCAGTGTGTTTCTACAATAATGGAAACTGTAACAGGAGACACGTTTACCCCTGTAAGACTTTAAGCTATCCAAAATTGATCCCTGGTTGTAAATTACAACGTCACTTTTAGCTCTCTAATTGCTCTTCTTTTTTTTTGGAAAGACCACATTCACATAGCCAATGGCTCCTATTGTCTTGCTGTGCAATGCCATTGGACAAATGTGGTCTTTCAACAAAAAAAAGAGCAGCAATTAGAGAGCTAAAAGTGACGTTGTAATTTACAACCAGGGATCTTACAGGTTATTGAAAACATTCTAACTGATAGAGGGATTGTTTCTGGGGCCAGCAGTGTCCATACTCTACAGCAGCTGCTCAGGATCTCAATTCAGTTTAACTAATGTAGTCAGTAAAATACACAGTTGAGAAGAAGAAACAGGCAGTTGGCAAACATGAATATTCATGAAAAATCTCCCACGCACAACTTCTCACCAGGAAGCGTTTTGGGAAATTGTAAAAGTGTCACACACTGTCACACCCTAATTCCATTCACCTGTGCTAGCTGTCGTCCCCGCCCACACTCTAGGCGCACCCTATTGTTCTGATTGTTTCCTTGTGTATTTAACCTCTCTCTCTCCCTCTCCGTTTTTTTAAAGATTTTGTATCTAGATTACCCGTGTACCAAACCCTGCCTGCCACGTACCCTGATTCAGCCTGCAGTCTGTCTGTGCCTTGTCAAGGATCCACTGTGTACCAAACCTTGCCTGGTTATCACCTGAGTCAGCCTGCCGATTTTGGATGAATAAAATACCTATTATACCTGCCTATTATAGCTGCCTGTCTGCATTTGGGTCTTGGCCTGAGCCGAGACATAGACTGAGTGTGAAATTGGGGTGTGTTACTCCTTAAATCTGGGATATCCAATTCATCAGAGGTAGGTGAGGTTTGACCCCATTGTGAGTCCTTCATCTACACACAAACTGTCTCCCTTTCATGCATATCATCGCCACCATCCATCCATCCATTTTCCTCCATCAGTTCAACGTTGAGTTACACGGAGGTTCGGGTCGATGCAAATCAGTCCAGTACTCCACCAGCTGGTTAGACCCGCCCAGAATATAGGTGATGACCGAGGAAAACTCACAGCGATTGTACGTGTTAAGATAGGCCTTCCATCGAGATGGATCGGGAGGGCTGGTGGGCCCGAGTCCTAGCTTCTTCAAACACGCGCCCACGTAGGCGTCCTCGATGGTGAAGGGCTGGACGTCCTTGGAGACCTCCACCAGTTTCCCCGGGAGGTCGTTGGAGAACACGTAGCCCATGCCGAGCGTGTAGGTGGGGTAGGTGGAGTCGGGGTACATCTCCTCCGGGACGTACCATTTGGAGGCGGGATCGCGGACCACCGGCCTGTCCCACATCAGCATCCCCGTCAGGTAGTTCTCCTGGGGGACGCCAGGCGTCTGCAGCATCGCCACCAGGTTCTGGATGTTCAGGAACATGTCCGAGTCGATCTTCATGGCGTAGGAGGCGTTGGAGCAGCGGGTGGCGAGCCAGTCCATGATCACCATGGTCTTGACGGTCAGGTTGAGGTAGGTGTCCATGAAGTTGCTCTGGATCAGGTCACGGTGCGTCCGGCTCTCCTGCCTGACGTTCTCCAGCTGCTGCTCAGCGTCCGAGCCCCCGGGGAGGCCGAGCAGGAAAAGGGTCAGCACCCGCTGGCCCCGGACCAGGGTCTCGTTCCCCCACGTCCTCCGGATGGCGTCCCGGGCAGCCAGGTTGTGGGGCGCCACCGGAACCATGAGTACCAGAAAAGGGGACTTGGTCTCACACACGCCTGGCTCGTCCATGATAAAGCGGTAGTTGCGTGGGTAGGTGAAATGGTAGCTGTTGGCGTAAGGTGTGGTACTGAAATTGCTCTCTAGATCTGGATTGGGCGTAGGAATTACACTTGGGAGCGCCGGTTGGCTCTGATTGGTTCTTGTAGGCCACGCCCACTGGATCCCCAGGGTTCTATTTGTCCAAACGGCCCAATAATTCTGTGTGATTTCAAAGTCTCCCCAGAACCTCTGGAGTCCTCTGGGGGAATTGATTGAGAAAACATAGCTGAACAGACTGAGAGCACCTAGCAGGAGCAGACCAAGGAAACAGAACCTTACCGCCCGGTTAGGGTGCCGCAGGACCTCCATATCTACACTAGAGAGGGGAGAGAGAAAAGCAACTGTAGAAAACATGGATGTTTATTGCGTGACATTTCATGTGATTCACTTCCTGGTTATTTTTTCTGATTGATGTGGCTCTGATTCGATGGATTCTACTTGATAGATTCTGGCTAAATGGAATCTACTGATTTATTGAGAGCTTGTTTGTACAGTGTTTCATAAACCCCCAAAAGAGTAATGCATTGTCACGGTAACAATTAATAGGAATAATATAGGAATGAATAGTGTTATTTTACACTTTTAAAAAACCTATTCAACCTGTTAAATCATCTACAGGTATTGCAATGGTTTTACATTTCGGTTAACTGCATTAACTAGGCCTACGTATCAAACCGTCATCCGAGCTATAAACAAGGTTACATCTTGTAGCTGGATAGTTGTGTTCTGCCGGACCTGCTACGCTAACAAGTGATAACCAATCATGTCATATAGCTTCTCAGTGACATATGTATTCATCAGAGTTGAATAGGCCTAGTAACTTTAGCCGCAAGCTAACTGTCTCCAGTTAAAACACCTGTTGTGTGTCGAGGCGCCATTAAAAGGATCTGTCTCACAGAGCAAGTTTCGAAGTGGAGGCTGTGAGACACCCTGTTCCCTAGGCTACAACTGGAAAGATATTCTCAGAGATTCAAATCAGTAACTAATTACGGAAACGTTTTGTTTGATATAAAATGTTTACAAGTAGGCTATGGGTCAAGGTGTGGTCTGGTTCTTAGACGTCATGATTGAATTTATAAATGATTTCTCTTTTATTTTCCAATTTACAATACTCGTGGTAGAATCGGTAAGGTGATTTAAAACCTTCATTTTGTAACATGCCTTGTAATTGATTTAATTAGTTGGCGGTGTAGTTTCATTTAACTTTACCTTGACCGTGTTTGCAAAAATGAAACCCATAGTCGAATAACTGCAACTTGTGTTATCCTCCCCGTTGTGTAGACGATATGTTTCTTGATGTTACTTTTACATTTAAATAATAGGCTATTTCTGAATCAATTTAACAGTTTAAAACAAAAAAGAGTGACAGGGCTGGAACCAGAAGTAGACGGTAAATTTGTACTCATTCAGTATATAGTTTTGCTCATCATGTATCAGATGCTGTTCTTCCGTTGTCATAATCAATACTAGTAACATAGCCTACATCTTGTCATGGACAAATTATGCTGCTCTGATTAGCTTATTACAGCTGAAAGTAAATCCTGCCACAGTATTAATTATATAGTTCATTAAATCCCTCAAACCCTACAAGGATCTACGTACAGTCCGAGTCAAATCAAAAGATCAGGTAGATTTGCGTGTTAGAAGTTCCTGTTCGTGGGTATTGTTACGGACACGTTCATATTTATGTTATGTAGGGTAATGTTAACAGATCAGGCACATAGTATTTTCCATTATCTGCTATCTATGAATTCACACAATGTCTGTATCGATTAACTCGAATAAAAAACGAAATAAAATAATAATAATTGATCGATAAATTGTCGGTTTAGTCTAACAAGCACACCGAAAGTAGCCTATCATTGAGAAAACTCACCTTCTCCTGTGCTGTCCTGCCTCTTCTGTGTGTGCAAGTGCAACCGTGTGTGACCGGTTTTATCAGTTTGTACTCGGATGATAAAATCTTTTCGACACGTTCACACACAAGATGTAGGCCTAATAACATCTAATGATTAGCTACTATAAAAAGCACACAAAGGTGAGGTTTGTGTATTTGTTTAATGACAATGTCTACCATTGCACATCATTACTTATCTTTGGAACGAACACATCCTCAGTCGTACGTTTCACAAATTGTAGGAATATCTACATAATTCATACCTTTATATTTCTGTGTACTTGTGTGTGTATTTATTTAACATTTCACGTTCATGTTCGTGATACAAGGCACTTAAACACACATTTGAAATACTTATAATGATGATCTCAATGTGCAAAAAGGCTATACTGTATATAATTTCAACTTTGATACAGGCCCTGATAGGCCATTGTCTTATATCAACCCTTTGGGCTTCAAGACCCCCATGGATCTTCAGCTTTTTCTATCGTCATCCACCCCAAGTCAATCATCGTATAGTTGCCTCTAGGAGCGTTAAACATTATTTCAGTTCCAAAATGTAAGTCTTTTTTTCTGGTCGTTAATTTAAATCAAGTATTCATTCAGGTCATAATTTTTATCTAAATGACGCGACCAGTTATGCTTTAACAAAGTTATTTCCTCGAGCGAATGTCGAGCATTGGTGTCAAGATCCTGGTGCCCAAAGGGTTGACACGCCACAGGGAAGCGGGTCCTGGTAAGATCCTTGTCACTGATTAAACCACCACCTCTGTGGGGAAATAAGTCAACATTACAAAATGTCTCGTCATGAAAGCAGATGGGAAACGTCAAACCTCCCATCGAACAGCTAAAGAAACAGAGAGATATCAAAAGATAGAGAAACTAAACCTTAAACCGGAGACGATACTTCAGAAGTAAGTTGAAAAGAAAACGGAACAAGCAAGGCGTCTATTAAGTTAAATATTAACTGATTAAACACCACAGTAAATGGATATGGTTACCCATGAATTCAGTTCAGTTGAGGACAGAGCTCTGAGGACATGGAAGAGCAGGAATCCCTGGCGACTTGCAAGGTTGTCTTTTTTTTTAGATCATCACTATAGGATATTCTTCTCTTCTAGACTGATCTCAAACCTGATTCCAAATCAGATCATGAGAATGGAGAACGCTCGATAACCCTGCGCATGTGGATGAGTGTGGATGTGAGAGAGAGAGAGAGAAACAGAGAGAGAGAGAGACAGAGAGACAGAGAGAGAGAGAGAGAGAGAGAGAGAGAGAGAGAGAGACAGAGAGAGAGAGAGAGACACAGAGAGAGAGAGAGAGAGAGAGAGAGAGAGAGAGAGAGGCAGAGAGAGAGAGGCAGAGAGAGAGAGAGACAGAGAGACAGAGAGAGACAGACACAGAGAGAGAGAGAGACAGAGAGAGACACAGAGAGAGAGAGAGACACAGAGAGAGAGAGAGAATGAGATGTGTCAGAGAGGTGTGTCATCAGCTGTGTCTCTAGAGAGGCTGTATGGATAACAGTCGAGTCCTCTCCACCTGTTAATCATCTTACCCTGGATGTGTGTGCACGTGTGCGTTTGAGTGAGTGAAGACCTATTTTCCACTTTTACTACTACTGTATACATCTCAATGAAAGTGCTATTACGGTGGTCCAATCGCTAGTGTGGCCCCTCTGCTAAAAGCAGTGTGTCCTGAGAGTCGTTCTCTCAGTAATGTTTTACATATACTCTTCACTAAACTGTGAGGACTGTCCTTAGTGATCCAACGCTGTTAAACAGGACTCATACCTTATTCATGTCTGATCTAGGGCGTATCCTTTTCAAACACATCCAAACACACATACAAAGCATTGGCATTGGATACACTCAATGTAGGTCGGATTTCTTTCGTGGAATACACCACACACATAACACGCGGACACACACGAAAGCAAACATCTACTGCTGGAACAGCGCGTCCGGAGAGGGAGAGAGTCCGTGTGTCCTAGCTGACGCCGGCAGGTTTCAGAGCCAACACCCCCTGGAGAAACCACCACCCAAGTCATCGGGTCCCGACCCGCCGCGGACAGGTTCAACGCCCCCTCCCCCCTCCCCCCGTCCTCATCCTCCCCGTCCTCCCCGTCCGCCTCCCCCCTGCTCTCCGCCCTGCGAGGCCTCCCCAGCCCCACGGCCCCCAGCACCGACGAGGCCCCCAGGCCGTAGTGCAGCAGGGGGGAGTCCCCTCTGAGACCCAGGTGGCCCCCGCCTCCGACCAGGGAGAGGAGAGAGAACCCGGGGGGCCCCAGAGAGCTCATGTCCAGGCTCTGGGGGAGGTGACAGAGGGCGGAGAGGGGCAGCGAGCCCCCCCCCAGCCCTGACAGGACGTGCCCCCCCAGCAGGGCCGCGCCCCCCCCCGGGGATGATGATATGAGCCCCGCCGACGTAGGGCATCTCCGGAGCCCCGTGAGGCCTACGGAAACACGGGCCGACCCCGGTCTTGAGTAGGTCCCCCAGCCTGCCCGCAGAGCCCTGGTCCTGGGCTACGAAGTGTCCGTGGGCCTTGATGTGCTTGCGGAGGGAGCTGGGGTCCGTGTAGCGCTTCAGGCAGCCAGACATCTTGCAGTAGTAGGGCTTGTCCACGTAGTGCGTGCGCGTGTGCTTGAAGCGGTCGCTGGAGTTGGAGTAGCGCTTGCTGCAGCCCTCGTACGGACAGACGTAGGGCTTCTCCCCTGGAAGAAGACAATTCGATATATCGAGAGAATAAAGTTAGAGATAACAGAGATACAGAGATTGAGAGGAGAGTATATAGATATAGAGATTAAGAGATTAAGAAGGGATTGAGACGTAGGAGTGTAATTCAAAACCAGCAGAACGGAAAAACGATTTTCTTTTTTTCTTTCTTTGTATTGGTGTGTACTGTAGTACGTGGTTATGCATGTGTGCGTTTCACCACACACCTGTGTGTGAGCGTGTGGGTTGTGTATGTGTGCGTTTCACCACACACCTGTGTGTGAGCGTGTGGGTTGTGTATGTGTGCGTTTCACCACACACCTGTGTGTGAGCGTGTGGGTTGTGTATGTGTGCGTTTCACCACACACCTGTGTGCGAGCGTGTGGGTTGTGTATGTGTGCGTTTCACCACACACCTGTGTGTGAGCGGGTGTGGATCTTCAGGTTCTCCAGACGTGAGAAGCTCTTGTTACAGGTGGGGCAGTGGTGCGGCTTCTCATTGGTGTGCGTGCGGATGTGGATTAGCATCTTGTACCTTTAAAAGAAAAACGCAACAGTAATGGGTTTGTCTATGGCAGTGGTTCTCAAACCGGTCCTCAGGGATCACCTGTCCTGCATGTTTTAGATGTTTCCCTGCTCCAACACACCTGATTCAAATGAGGACCGGTTTGACAACCACTGGTCTAAGGCTCCCTTAAAGCTGCCCCCCCCCACCCCCCTCCCCGACGCAAACCATTTCCAAACACCTAGAAGAGTAGAGTTTATCTCAGTAGAGAGATAAAGACTTATGGTTGTTTTGATTTCATATAAATGTTATATTTGACATAAAGGCTGTTCTTTCTGAAGAGGTTTAAATGTGCTGGTTTGGGAACGTCAGATGTAGGACTGGGGCTTCCAGCGTTATGAAAGACTTTTCACACCCTGACAATAGACTATTTGTCCCTCTCAAACAGGAGGCTACGCAGCATCAGAACCAGAAGAACCTGTTTAAAGAACAACGTCTTCTCCTGATATCTCCCGATATGTAATACATTGTTTATTCAGTATGATATGATTGGTAGAAACAACATCTATGGAAAATCAATCTCAATCTTTGGCGAAGGCTGTGTGGTTAGGATTAATCATTAATGATCTGAGAGGATGTATGTGTGCTCACAGGAGAAACATGCCCACCTGGCGTTGAAGCCCCGCCCATTACGAGCACAGCCATCCCATTGGCAGCAGTACCCAGAATCCTTTTCAGGCTTGACGTGGTAGTCGTTGATGTGTTCCACGAGGTCCTGCAGAGACTCGAACAGCAGGTGGCACTAGAGGGCAGAGAGAAAGAGGGGAGATGTAGAAAGAGAGAAGGAAAGGGAGAGAGAGATGTAGGAGAGGGGAAGGAAGGAGAGAGGGGTTTAGAGAGAGGGGAAGGGAGGGAGGGAGGTGTGGAGAGAGTGGAAGGGAGGGAGAGAGAGAGAGGTGTAGAGAGAGGGGAAGGGAGGAAGACAGATTTAAAAAGAGAAATAGTGTAAGAAGAAGTGAAAGAGGCGGTAGAGAGAGAGAGAGAGAGAGAGAGAGAGAGAGAGAGAGAGAGCGAGAGAGAGAGAGAGAGAAGAAAGAGAGAGAGAGAGGAGAGAAGAGAGAGGAGAGAGAGATGAGATGTGTCAGAGAGGTGTGTCATCAGCTGTGTCTCTAGAGAGGCTGTATGGATAACAGTTGAGTTCTCTCCACCTGTCAATCATCTTACCCTCATCCAACGACAGGCCAGCTGCTCATCCGATGAGGGCTCCGGTGACGCACGCTTCTCCCCCGCCTGACCAATGAACATGGAGGATGGCAGGTTGAACCCGCCCCCGGCGTTTCCGATAGGCAGGAAAAACTGGAAGCCCTGAGGAGAAGCTCCACCCTCCAGGTATCGAGAGTGAAGAACTTCCTGTTTGAGAGAGGCACATTAAGTTCTTGGTGTACAACATTCACAGTGGGGAGACATGCACAAAGAGGGGGATTCCCAGAGATGGGAGTTTGGGGTGAGTTTGGTGGGGGGAGTATTTGATTCCAACTCACCCTGGAGTAGAGGTGTGAAATGGGGCTTCCTCCGTGAGGGGAGGGGGGCTCTGGGGGGGGAGGAGGGGGAGGAGAAGGAGGGGGAGGAGCAGGAGGGAGAGGGGGCGTGGCGGGAGCAGGGAGACAGGCTGAGGTCCATGGCCGGGGGGGTGCAGGAGCCTTCGCTGTCCTGGGGGCGGGGGGGGCCCACCTGGGGTAGAAGGGGGACGCAACACAGTCATGATAGTGGAACTCACTACACACACACGGACACAAACACATGGACACACACGGACACACACACTTTCTCTCTCTGTCTTTCTCTCGCACGCGCACACAGTGTAGCTCACAGTGTCGTGTAAATCACCGTCCACACACACGCTCTTTGTCTCTCACACAAACGTGAGCGCACGTGGTTTGGAGGTGAGCGAGGCTTCAGATACATTATAAACATCATCATGCTTCTGTCATTACTGTGAATGACACGTACACGCTCCTTAAGCCCATCTGGAGCTGCTGTGTAACACTGACAGCCCCAAATAACACGAGTAATGACCTTAAGTGGTCTTCTGTGTGTGTCTGTCCCTGTGTGTGTGTGTGTGTGTCCCTGTGTGTGTGCGTGTTTGTCCTTCTCTGTGTGTGTGTCCCTTCTGTTTGATTGTGTCCCTGTGTGTGTGTGTCTTGGTGTTTGAGTGTGTCCCTGTGTGTGTGTGTCTTGGTGTTTGAGTGTGTCCCTGTGTGTGTGTGTGTGTGTCTTGGTGTTTGAGTGCGTGTGTCTGTGTGTGTGTCTTGGTGTTTGAGTGCGTGTGTCTGTGTGTGTGTCTTGGTGTTTGAGTGTGTGTGTCCGACTGTGTGTTTGTCATTCCGTCTGGCTGTGCGTGCGCGTCCTACCTGGGGAGGCAGGGGGCGAGGGGTAAAGTGTGCGGAGTAAACGAGGGCGTGAGGCGCTGAGGGGGGCGCAGATGGGGGCGGAGCACCCCCTCTTCCCCAGCCGGACCCTCCCCCGAAGCTTCAGGTCCAGTGGCTCGTCCAATGACAGCATGGCTGCTGGGTTAGCTCTGCCCACCTGCGGGGAGACGGCCAATCGAAACGCATGGTTAGACTTTCAAGTTAAGGATCTGGGAAAAGGACAGCATTGCTCCTGGCTATCATAAGGCTGAACACAAGGTTCTCATGCAGATTTGGAGACAAAAACACACACACACACACACCACACACACAAAAACATATGACCACGATGCATGAAAGACCACTGTATGAGGGGAAAACAAACACACATATCCCAGCATCCGATCTCCAAGTCTTTCCTTTTAACTCAACCACACACACACACACACACACACACACACACACACACATCGGTGTAAAGCATTCCCCAGCGCTCCCATGACAGGGATCCACAAGCCGCTCCTAGGTGCTAACCGCTACAGGAAGTCCCTCCCCTGTCTCACAGCGAGGTGGGAAGAGTACACGTCTGATCTGTCAATCAAAACCCAAGACTCCGGAACGTTGAGTCAGGGAAAAGCCCCGACCCAGTAAACAGCCACGGTTGCCGATGACGACGATCCCGAATCGCAGGTCGCAGTGAATATTTCACACAAAGCTGCCATTGACATCAGCAGGCTACATAACAGAAGAGAACTGACGTAGCGTTAGCTTAGCAGGCTACATAGCGGTAGCTGGCTGACGTAGCGTTAGCTTAGCCTGCTTCATGGCAGAAGGTAGCCGACATAGCATTAGCTTAGCACAGCGGTGTGCAGTGTGAGGGTCAGGACAGGGGCCCTGCTGGGGAAGATGCTCAGTCACGTGGTCTCAGACACTGCTTAGCTTGCTGAGCTAAAGCCTTCAAGAACCTCTAAGTCCGTAGACATAAAGCAGGCTTCGGATATATCATGAAAAAGGATCATCAAATCAATCGAAACGATCCATTTGTTAGATCCAATCAGACGACAAGGTTGAAGGCTTCGATCAGAAGACGAGGAAGAGCAACGATTGGTCCGTTTACCCGGTGAACCGTGTGTGTTAGTCAAACCATTTGGGGTCTATTCAAACACGCACACATACTCACACACTTGCATGGCAATTACAGACAGGATCTCCAATATAATACACACCAGATTGGTAACCACAATGAAGTCAGTGTTTCGCTGCTTCTCTCAGCTTGCCAGCCCCACAGTGGCTTTACATTCCTACCGAACACACACACACACACACACACACACACACACACACACACACACACACACACTTCCATACACTGCAACGAGGGGTATTGTGATGGCACGCACATACAGGACCATATGTATGCAGACACGCACTTAGACCAGCAGGCATGCATGCAAACACACACACACACATGCAGGCACACACACACATGCAGGCACACACACACACACATGCAGGCACACACACACACACACACCACACAGGCCTCTCCCACCTCTCCCTCTTTCCCTCATTGACCTCCCTTTGGGCAGTGTGCCCAGGCTCCCTTACCGCTCCCCAACTGCCGAGGAACACACACACACACACACTCACACACCCACACACACACACAGAGCATATGTACAGCAACGGAGCCGCTTCCTCCAAACCTACCCAGAATGACACACACGGTGCTGTGAACAGACACACACACACACACACACACACACACACAACGCCCCCATGGTGTCACACACATCCTTCAGATGAAAGATTCTTCCCTCCTCCCTGGACAGGAAACCTCCGTTTCCACGGCGCCCTGAGCTGGCCTCTCCCTCCTCCTCGCTTGCCTTCTACTTGCCCTTCTTCGCTCCCTCCATCCCTCCCTCCATCCCTCCATCCTTCCCTCCATCCTGTGGCTTTCCTTCCCTCGCCCCAAACCTCAACTGTAGAAAACCCACTCTCTCTCTTTCTTTCTTTCTCTCTCTTTCTCTCTCTCTCTCTCTCTCTCTCTCCACGCCTCACAGTCCCTTGCACTCATTTTTCTCATAAACTCTTTTTTTCTCCCCCCCCCTCCTTTCTTTCCCCTCCTCTGCATTTCATCCTCGCTCTGATTCTTACTCACTCGGTTTCTCGTAAGAGCTTACCTCCCTTCCTTCCACTCCTCTGCTGTTCTCCATCCCTCGTTTTTTTCCCTCCTCCCTCGCTCTCTTACATTCTTTCAGTGACTTTCATCCTCTTCATCTCTCTCTTCTTCCTCTCACACTCATTATATCGTCCATCTATCCTTCCAGAACCTTATAAGGAATTATCAAGCAGCAAACCCGACAAATGACATACAGAAGTATCGCATTTGGGAGTCGTCTCTCTCTCTCTCTCGCACGCACGCGCAGGAAGAGTCACGATGGAGCCGAGAAAGTCACCAAAAAGACTATTAAGAAGTACGGACAAACTCAAAAACTAAACAGAGAATATAGCCGGCTGGAGAGACCTCAAAGCGAGGGAAGGAAAGAGAGGAGGGTGAGGAGAGCAGTAGGAAGGGCAGGTAGAGCTCTTACCTAGCCACCCACGGACCTCAACAGGACCCACAGGCCCTGAGGAATTCTAGGGTTAGGAAGGTGTGATGGAGGGAGGGAGGGAGGGAGGGAGGGAGGGAGGGAGAGGAGGGAGGGAGGAGGGAGGGAGGGAGGGAGGGAGGGAGGGACGGGAGGGTGGAGGGAGGGCGAGGGATGGGAGGGAGGGACGGGGAGGGAGGGAGGAGGGAGGGAGCGGGAGGGACGGGGAGGGAGGGAGGCAGAGGTGAGAGGCAGAGCAGAGAGAGTGAGAGGAGAGAGTGAGAGGCAGAGAGTGAGAGGCAGAGAGAGAGAGAGAGAGAGAGAGAGATGAGAGAGAGAGAGAGAGAGAGAGAGAGGAGAGGGGCGAGAGAGAGAGAGAGAGAGAGAGAGAGAGAGAGAGAGTGAGAGAGAGAGAGAGAGAGGGAGGTGTGGCCTCGTCTCCTGCAGCTTTCTTATTACTTCCCTCTTTTTATTTCTCTTTTTCTCTCTTTCCCTTCACTGCCCCTCAGAATCACATCATGTGATGCAATACTCCAACTGCAGACTGCAATAGCAGAGCCTGCTGAGTCGTACACACACTCTCCACAGAAACGGAGCTTGTGAAAGAAAAGTTCAAGAAAAGACGTTTCAATTTCAGCTAGGAACTGTGTGTGTAGCTAGTGTGTGTGTAGCTAGTGTGTGTGTGTGTGTGTCTGTCTGTGTGTGTGTGTGTAAGCGTGCATCTGTGTGTGCATACATGTATTTGTGAGTGTGGGAAAGAGCATTTCTGTGCATGTGTGTGTGTCTGTGTGCATGTGTGTGTGTGTGTGTGTCAGCTAGGCACCTGTGGCCTGGTCATGCTGTATTACAGCCCTCTGACAGGACAGAGAAAGAACCAGATGCTGAACAGACAGGGGGGCTGGCCGGGCAGCTGGGGCCTGGCAGAGAGGCCTGCTGCTGGGGGTGCAGAGGAGCTGTGGGGGGCCGGGGGCTCTGGAAGGGTGGAGAACATGCATGTGACTGGGGCGGGGGTAGGGGGTTAGGTTGGAGAGAGACCGGGTGGAGGGTTGGGATTTCTGGGTGGGAAGGGGAGAAGGCCGAGTAGATGTGTGTGTTTGCAGAGCAGGGTCAAAGCCATAAACACATTGAAAGTGCCTTGTTGGAAGGAGGGAGGAGACAAGGAGACAAGGAGGCCACGCTGTTCTCTCCTTGGCTGAGTGGTCCACAGGGAGGCAGCGGAATTAAGCAACTAAACAGACCACCGCAATTAGACAGGTGACGCCATGCGGGGAGGAAACGGCCGCAACAACGACCAGTGTCTCGGTGTGTTTGGAGCGTGCTCAGTAGCCTGCAGCGTGTCAGCATACGTGATGTGCTTTAGTTTTCCTTCGCTTACAATCTCCATAAAGTGTGTACGCTTTCTTCCATGCCTCCTTCTCTCTCACTGGAGACCCGACTTGCTGGCACCTCCCTCTCAACCAGACCTCCCTCTTTCCTTCTATCGCTCCCTGTATCCCCCCTTTATCTATCCCTCCCTCTTCTTGTCTCTCTCTCTTCATCCCTCCCTCTGTGCCCCCCACTGCTTGGCAGCCAGACAAGATCAACACAGAAACCTCTTTACTCCTCTCTGCCTCTTTTCCCCCTCTCTCTCTGTCTCTCATCTCTCCCTCTCTCTCCCTCTCTCTCTGTCTCTCTCTCTCCCTCTCTCTCTCCTCTCTCTCCACTCAGCTGAGGAACAGGCCCCTCCCTCCGCTCCTTCATCTGCCGAAGAGATGTGAAGCAGAAAAAGAAAAACAGAGAATAGGAAAAGAGAGGAGATGGAGGGGCACTGAGAGAGAGAGAGAGAGAGAGAGAGCAGGGGGATAGAGACACAGAGAGAGAGAGAGCAGGGGGATAGAGACAAAGAGAGACAGAGAGAGAGGCAGGAGAGAGAGAGAAAGAAAGAGTTGAGAGACAATGGAAAAGATAATGAGAGGATGAAAAAAAGAGAGTGAGAGAGACAAATAGGAGAAGAGAGAGAGACAGCATCAGAGGCTGTGATGGGAGGCTTCTGACCCTCACTGTCAGGAATTCATTTTCCGAGACAGAACCAGACCCAGAGCAGACTCGCTCTCTTTCCCTCCTTCTCTCTCTGTCTCCCTCTCTCCCTTTCACTCTCTCTTTCTCTCATTCTCTCTATCTATCTCTATTCTCCCTCTCTCCCTTTCACTCTCCCTCTCTCCCTCCGTCTCCCTCCGTTCTGTCATCCAGACCTCCAACACACAAACACATGCGCTTCGCATTCCTCCGAGCAGAGCAGATTCACCCAATTTGTTTCCACTGCGTGTTTACTGTGTGTGTCTGTCTGTGTGTGTGTGTGTTGCGAGCTCTCTGGCGTGTGTGTGTGTGTGTGTGTGTTGCGAGCTCTGGCGTGAGTGTGTGTGGTGTGTGTGTTGCGAGCTCTGGCGCGTGTGTGCGTGGGGATATTTCGCGTGATAGCCGACGCACGGATGGGTTGTTGGTTTGTTGGTATTTGTGGATGTGTTTTGGCGTGAGCGTGTGTTGCATGCTAGCGCCCGTCTGTATTGTCGGTTGATTTTCGTATTTTTCTTGCTAGGCGTATATGGGTCGTTGGTGTGTGTGTGTGTGTGTGTGCGACTGTGTGTGTGTGCGACTGTGTGTGTGTGCAGGGGCGCGCAAGCCAAGCCAGTAAATAATAACCAACCCCAGCTGCGGAGTAGAGCCATCTCTCTCTGAGATTCCTGCAGGAAGGAGGACAGGAGAGAGGGACGGACAGATGGAGAGAAAACACTTAGTAGTGACGCTAGCGTTCCCGGGGAAACACGCAGAGATAAGGCGGGGGGTGGGGAGAGTTGTGCCAGCACATGTGAAGGAGACTAGAGAGATAGGGTGAACGGCTGGATGGAGGGGAAGGTGGGAGAGGTTTGGAGAGAGCGAGAGGAAGAGGGGAGGAGAGACGTGGATCCGACGGTCTCTCCTTTGTGGACGTTTTCATTCCTAGTGGGAGTCTGAGTGGAAACTGAAGAGCGGTCTCTCCATCCAGAACTCGTCTGACACGGCTGACGACGTCCATTTCTCTCTTTTTTAAAAGATGGGATTTTCTTTCTCTCAACTCCCGTTTTTTTCCTCTATTTTCTTTCCATTCTCTTCCCTCCCTTCTTTAGTGGGTGGGTATATTGTTCAGGAGAGTTTAAGGCCTCACAACTGTCTCCTCGTGAGCCAAGAACCAAGAGACTGAGGGGGAGACTGGTGGCGGAGGGGAGGAAGGGGGAGCGAGGGAGGAGGGAGGGAGAAAGAGTGTGAGGGAGGAGGTGGGGTGTCGGGGTGGGGTGGGGTTTGCGGAATTCCGTCTGTGTTTGTTTTGGAAATGAACACAGACACTGGGCCCTCTGCACTATAATGGAAAAGAAGGGTTTTTTAAACGAGAGAGCAAGGAAGGGGGTGTGTGTGTGTGTGTGTGTGTGTGTGTGTGTGTGTGTGTGTGTGTGTGTGTGGTGTGTGTGTGTGTGTGCGTGGTGGTATGTGGTGCCCCCACAGGTGGACCACACTTGGGGGGCCTCTGAACATGTGTGTGTGTGTGTGTGTGTACACATATGTGATTTCACTCACATGCACAGTCAATGGATGCCTGAGTTTAGCGTGCGAGCAACAGAGAGAGAGAGAGAGAGAGAGAGAGAGAGAGAGAGGAGAGAGAGAGGAGAGAGAGAGAGAGAGAGAGAGAGAGAGCAGTGTATGTGCGTGCCTGGGTCCGCCACACACTCCTGTAGGGTAGTAGTAAATGAGAGAGGGGGGGAGAGAGAGAGAGAAAGTGTGATAGGGGGTGAAAGGGGGGCTGAAAAGAGAGAGTACGAGCAAACGCGTAGCGAAAGAGAGGAACTGGGATGAAGGAAAGGAAGAGAGAAGAGGGGGAGGGAGTAAGAGAGAGAAAAGAGAGAGAGTAAGAGAGGGAGAGGGGATGTGAATGAGACATTCCTGGGAAGGGGAGCAGCTCTGAGGCAAGTCTTTAGTGGTTAGGCTCCAACAGGAGAAAAATGCCTGGTCTGGACTCTGCCAGAACCAGAGAGAGCTAGGGACAGAAAGAGAGAGACAGGGGAGACATATAAAGAGAGCGCAGGGGGATAGAGAGAGAGAGAGAGCGCAGGGAGGAAAGAGACACAGAAAGGGAGAGAGGGAGAAGAGAGGACGAGAGTGCAGGGGGATAGAGAGAGAGACAGAGAGAGCAGGGGAGTAGAGAGAGAGAGACAGAGAGAGACAGAGAGAGAGAGAGAGAGAGAGAGAGAGAAGAGAGAGAGAGAGGAGAGAGAGAGAGAGAGAGAGAGAGAGAGAGAGAGAGGCAGGAGAAGCAGGGGGAGGTTGTGTAGCAGAGGTAGTGGGAGTAAAGGACTGAGGGAGTATGAGACCAGGGGGAGACGGGGGAAGCGGTGCGCCTTCTCCCCTGCATCTCCCCCTCTATCTCCCCCTCTATCTCCCCCTCCTCCTCCCCCTGCTGATGCTGTGGGGAGCTTGCTGCTTTTATAACAAGCTGCTGAACCCACTGAACCTTCCAGTCCAAACACACACAGGGAGGCTGGGGGGAACAGACTCCACCCATGGGGCAGCAGAAGGTGTGTGTGGGGTGTGTGTGTGTGTGGGAGGGGGGGGCTGTGTGTGTGTGTGTGTGGGGCTCTGTGTGTGTGTGGGGGGGGTTCTGTGTGTGTGTTTTATGTGATATCCAAACTTTGATGTATGGCCACTTTAACTTAGTTCAAGTTGCATTTTCCCTCTCTTGTTGTGTATCCGTAATGTGTGTGTGTGTGTGTGTGTGTGTATGTGTGTGTGCGTGTGTGTGTGCAGGTTACAGTCCTGTTGCATCATGCTCTCGTGAAGGGCCAGTTCCGAGAGGCCTGGAGCAGAGCCCTCTCTTTCCTGTTGTGGTGGAACCCCCCACCTTTCTTTTCTCTCTCTCTCCCCCTTCTCTCTCTCTCTCTCTCTCTCCCCCTTCTCTCTATCTCTCTCTTCTCACACTCTTTAAGTCTCGACCCAGAAAACAATGTGTTGTGGTGGAAGGAATACAATACAATCTGCCATATGACATTTCATGGTTAACTTCTACACTTTGATCACACATGAACTATCTGTTCCCTGTACACATCCATACACGTTGAAAGATGAGCGTCTAAGTCAGCAGAGAAACAGAATAATGCGTTAGAACGTGTCTGTGCTTCAGGCTATCATCAGAGCTGCATATTTTATTGGGGTCACAGAGGATGGGTAGGGTCGCGAACTCTGCGCACGCACCTACCTGAATTTTCGCGCACTTGACAGCGCGCCGGATGTTGATTATCTTGTCTACAACAACACCACACTTTCTCGACAATTTTTTTCCCAACCTCGATTCTGGAAAACGACGGCCCACTGGTTCCTTATAAAAGCTTTCATGCGCCCAGAAAACAAGACAGACATAAAGCGAGACAGTCACGGAACACACCGTAACATTTAAGTATAGAACAGATAACTAACGGTCACCTAGCCTGAGAATGGCCTCAATCACAGGATATATCAAGAAGTGGGTCATTCTAAAAACCTACGAACCGTGACTAAATAAGACGATCATTGGACACAACACGATCATCGGTTCGATAGAATTCGAAGGAAATGGCTCTCGAATATTTGTTTTCTCTGGGGAGAAATATAGGTATAGCCTCGTGCCTAGGTTGCTCGCTATATTTACCTTTAGAAAAAGCTTGTCACAGAGAGACGTGACCGTGGATCCTCGCGTCTTCTGTGGCGTGTGACAAGTCAATCGTCTCAAGCAGACAACACCGGTTTCCCAGACTGCAAACACTGATTTGGCTCTTCAGGTGGCAAGTTTAGCAACCATATTCCGAACCATCGTCGATTTTGAGATAAACTATCAAGCTAAAACAAACAGTGCGCAATATAATAAGCACCAAAAAATCCACCCCAAAAAGGAATTCGTCCGATTTTTCTTCAAAGAATGTGCCTGTTGCGAGTACGTCCGTTTTTAACGGTTATATCCCTTTACGCAATTAAAACTCAGTCCAATATTGTCATTACAGAAACAAAAAAACATTCCGAGTCACGTTTTAAAACATAAAGAAACAAAATAATGTCAAGAATGACATCCGTCAAATTCGCTAAAAACGAAATAGCTTGCGCTCTGGTTTTGTAGGTGCATCGCTTAGTTGCGACGCTAGTCAACTGTTTACAGTGGGCGGTCAGTCCGCCTAGTCTTGGTGGTGGAAAGAGAGAGTGAGAGAGGGGATGGGAGGGAGGTAATGTCTGGGTGGGTGCGCAGATAGATGGAGAGAGATGCCAAATTAAGATCCAGCTTTCTCCTTCCCTGGCCACAGCTGTTGCCTCTCTCTCACTTCGGCACACCCCACAGGACGTGACAATGGTGGTCTAGTTTCCTCGCGCATCTGGTGAGCTGTTTACTGACAGTTATTTTTCTCAGTCCTCATAGCAAAAAAAAACGACCCCTCCCTCTTTCTCCATCGCACACATACACCTTAACAAATAACTTAATGACTAAATAATAACTTGAAAATGTGTTGGTACAATAGACGCCAGTACTTTATTGCCTCCAGAGTAGACGATAAATGAAAACATTTAAAGCCAGACCAGGGGTATCCACATGTGTATCCATTATGTGTTTACTGCCACCTAGTGACCAAACTGTGGAACTGACTGTCTTATAAAACAGTTACCGTCTAGCCATTCTAATTAAGTCTACAAGCTATTCATGAGGTTTATGTCCAATACATTGGCAAACCAATGTAGTCTAAATACAAACAGAAAATAATTAAACATTAAATGTATAAAATATACGAATGAAATATTGTGTTTAGCACAATGTTGGTAAAAACATACATGGTTCATAAATATAATGTATTATATAATAAGTTACATAAGTATGAAGATTTTAGACCCCCAATATTATAACAGTTCACCTTATGTATAGCATGCTGTGACCTTTATTAGCTAACGGTCATTGACCTTACCTTTTAGGCATTTGGATCAAATGATTCTATTATTGTGATTTATTATAAGGTTCTCGAGGCTAAAGGGCAAACGTAATGCTTTTACTGAAATCCCAGCCCTTCTACACATTTCAAACTGTGGTTTTTTTTACCCGCACTGCAACAGTTGCAATGTCCGTCGGTCGACGGTGATAGAAGTTCTTTTGTTTGTGCGTAGTCTGGGTCTGCTATGCGGAGAAGCTCTCAGGCGCTCCTTGATTCCAACCAGCTGTTTCCCGCCTCGAGACAGGGGATCAGCTGCAAACACACACACACACGTAGTAGGCGGAGGCGAGGCGCCACACACACGCGCAGGGAATCCCACATCAGCTGTAAGACATAGCTACTATACCGTTAGCTATCCTTAAACAACCTCGAATAACTGTGCGATTAAGGCTTATAATTTTGCGATGTGCAAACAAGCAAAGTGAGAGGACCCGGATCGCATTTTTGTGCATCAAGAACGAAAGTAACAACATAAAATTGACGGACTTAACAGGGTGTCTTGGAAAGCATGGAATATTTCATGATGCCAACCGAGAAGATCCCGTCCTTACAACAGTTCAAGAAATCTGAGAAAGATGTTATCGGGGGTCTGTGTAGGTGTGTATGAAAATTGGAAATGTATTGTCTCCGTCTCATGTATTCAATTGTCTGTTTACCGTTTGTTGTTGTTGGCGCAGCCTGTAACAATATTGGCAACAGCATGGTGCTGTTGCCTAGAATCATGTTAGCAGTGAAGCTAGCTAGCTTGCTCTATGATGCCACAAGGGCGGGATATAAACTTGTCGTTTATTCGTTCAATAACTCAAACTAACCAATTCACAAGCC
The DNA here is from genome assembly GCA_903064625.1 of Mallotus villosus. Classification (NCBI taxonomy): domain Eukaryota; kingdom Metazoa; phylum Chordata; class Actinopteri; order Osmeriformes; family Salangidae; genus Mallotus; species Mallotus villosus. The sequence continues at coordinate 37,595 of CAEFZP010000116.1, read as the reverse complement.
GTGGGCGTATGCATTTCGGTAGGGTTGTTACCGAAAATGCAAATAAACTGGACGAAATTGATACATTTGTATCTAGTTAACATCTACCACGTGGTTACTATCACGCTGTCCGCCGCTCTGATCCGCGTTCGAACGAGACGGCTACATGATCAGAGGTTTTCCTCGATATTTTGTCTTGAAACCAACTGTGAATATCACAACAGAGTCTTTTAATATAATTTATTAGCGGTTATTGTGTGGACAGAGACTTATAAAACAGTGGAAAGTGAATATCCGCAATATAACACGGCAGCGATTAAATCATACCCATAGTGCTAGCCAGCTAGCTCGTGGTCGAAGCGGCCATGCTTGTTGTGTGTCGTGTGCTGAAATTAGCTTAGCTGCTTAGCTAGCTACAAGCTAGCTGCGTGCGATGAAACATCGCAGATGCGTTGGGGGAAATAATAAATAAATAATGTTTCTGCATGTGCGTGCCCCAAACATGTGAAGCTAACACGTTTGCACTTTTACTCAGTCGTGTGTGTTGAGAGGGTATCGGAGAAGGTTCACAAATCATACTAGGAAGCTAGGCGAAAGAGGAATGCATTGTTCTCCGTGCCAAGGGGGTGGTCCGGTGTCAGATTTCACTAAGTGAGCTACTGGAGGCTACTCTTACAGAGTAGACGTTTATTGCTTGTAAACGTTGCATTCAATACAGATATGAGATTTCTATCATGTTTCTAAGGTTTAACCATCTAACTTATGCATGAGTCTTTGAGAAGCACAGTCTGTTATTAATGCTTGTAGCCTACTACTAGATAGCTAAAGGGGTTGACACCCACCTCGTGAGTTGGCTATGTGTATTGGAGTAGCCCCAGGCTGAATTTATGAATGGGGTTCTCAGAATACTACTACTTATGTTTCCTTGCTTTATCATCTGTTGTTGTTTTGTAGGACACGCCATGTATGAAGTTCCCATGGAAACCACATGGAAAGATGTAGTCCCCATATAATATAAAACTAAAGTGTGTGTTCATTAAATCAGATAGTAATCATTGCAATGACTTATTCCTATTTTTTTATACAATAGATGACATATTGTCTTTCTGGGCAGATTAATAGATTGCTCCAGGATTGTCTATATCCTTAGCACTGTACAGGTAAAACTGCCAGAAATCGAGTTATTCAAGCGTTTTTTTGCATTGCATACTTTCGCAATCATGACCATGAACTTATGTCAAGGAGGGTCAGGGGTCGGCTGTGACACCCATTGAACACACAAGACTGGTGGTTGTTCAGCTGTTAAAGTCAGAGATTGGGAGGAAAAGGGCAGAGAGTTCAGTGGAGTCGTCCTAAAGCCCTGAGTGATGTCCCCTGACTTGGGCACGCTGGTTTTACGGGGTTAAACTCTGGGGGAATTACGTGAGAGACGTTTGTTGTCCTACTTCAAATTCAGCCTGAAAGGATCCTAGACTTGTGTGTTGGAACGTGTCAACGTTTAACTATATAGACAAACTACATAAAACCAGATTTGCGGTTGTGCATTCGGTTGTTTTGCTTTTTGTGGTAAAAAAAATCGTCTCTAGACACTGACGTTGCTAAACAGCCACTTGTCACCAGGGCACTAGATCTTAAAAGAAACCAAATCACAATGTTTCAAAATTCGAATATATTTATTTTGAGCGATACAATAATTCAACGTCTTTGCAGTCAAGTAACCTGATTAACCCCCCCTCAGCCTGGCCAACATCCCCCTCAGTCCTGAGACGGCGCAGGACCAGGAGCGACGCATCCGCCGGGAGATCGCCAACAGCAACGAGCGACGCCGAATGCAGAGCATCAACGCAGGGTTCCAGTCCCTGAAGACACTGTTGCCACACACAGACGGGGGAGAAACTCAGCAAGGTGAACACAGTCGCACACACAGACGGGGAGAAACTCAGCAAGGTGAACACAGTCGCACACACACACACACAGTCGCACACACAGACGGGGAGAAACTCAGCAAGGTGAACACAGTCACACACACACACACAGTCACATACACAGACGGGGAGAAACTCAGCAAGGTGAACACAGTCGCACACACACACACAGTCGCGCACACACAGACGGGGAGAAACTCAGCAAGGTGAACACAGTCGCACACACAGACGGGGAGAGAAACTCAGCAAGGTGAACACAGTCGCACACACAGACGGGGAGAAAACTCAGCAAGGTGAACACAGTCACACACACAGACGGGGGAGAAACAAACCCTCACACTCTGTAGAGCCACACAGGAATGAAAGTGCGTCCAAATCCAGTGTTTGCAAGTTCCTCCGCACAGTGCCGTCCTCGCTCCTCTAACCAGGCTCTGTTTGTCCCTCCCAGGCCGCCATCCTGCAGCAGACGTCAGACTACATCTTTGCCCTGGAGCAGGAGAAGACACAGCTGCTGCAGCAAAACAACCAGCTGAAACGCTTCATCCAGGTAACCTGTTACATCCCCCTTCCTAGCTCCTCCCCCTTTCTCCTCCTCCAGGAAGTCCGGGTAGCCAATCCCCTCGTCCTTTAAAACTTTAGAACTGTAAAGATCGATGCAAGCTTATTACAGAGGTACACACAATGTTAGCTACACACTTGGACCATAACCATCCCCTCTCTCTCCCTCTCTCTCCCTTGCTCGCTCTCTTCTCAGGAGTTCAGCGGCTCGTCGCCCAAGAGGAGGCGGGCGGAGGAGAAGGACGAGGGGATTGGCTCTCCAGACATCCTGGAGGAGGAGAAAGGGGAGGAGCTGAGGAGGGAGATGCAGGAGCTGAGACAGCAGCTGGAGAAGGAGCGCTCGGCTCGCATCATCCTGGAGGAGCAGGTGAGACGGGAGAGAGGGGTGAGGGGAGGAGCATGGGAGGAGGGGGAGAGGGGTGAGGGAAGGAGGATCAGGTGAGAGGGGTGAGGGAAGGAGGATCAGGTGAGAGGGGTGAGGGGAGGAGGAAGGAGCAGGGGAGAGGGGGGTGAAGGAGGGGGAGGGGATCAGGTGAGAGAGGGGGAGAGGGAGAAAGAGAGAGAGGTGTAGCAGTACAAACAAGAAGGGAAAATGATGATGAAAGAAGGATGAGTAGTAAAACTGATCACCTGTGTGTGTTTGTGTGTGTGTGTGTGCAGGTGCGTTCCCTGGACAGCCACCTGCACCCTGAGCGTCTCAAGGTGATCACCCAGCAGGTGCAGGAAGAGCAGGTGCAGCTTCAGACACAGACCCTCCTGAGACTACAGCAGCTCCACCAGCAGGCCGACACACACAACACACAGCCCCAAGGTCAACACACACACACACACACACACACAGCCCACAAGGTCAACACACACACACACACACACACACAGCCCCAAGGTCAACACACACACACACACAGCCCCAAGGTCAACACACACACACACACACACACACAGCCCCAAGGTCAGCACACCACACACACACACACACAACACACACAGCCCCCAGGTCAGCACACACACACACACACACACACACACACACAACACACACACACACCACCAGCACACACACACACACACACAGCCCCAAGGTCAGCACACACACACACACAGCCCCAAGGTCAGCACACACACACACACAGCCCCAAGGTCAGCACACACACACACACACACACACAGCCCCAAGGTCAGCACACACACACACACACACACACACACACACACACAGCCCCAAGGTCAGCACACACACACACACAGTAGCTACACAACCAGTCTAGACAAATACACACACACACACACACAGCCTGAAGGTCAGCACACACACACACAGCACCTACACAACCAGTCTAGGACACACACACACAGCAGCTACACAACCAGTCTAGGATAAACACACACATACAAACAGCCGATTTAGCCATGTACACGCTCTCTCTATTCCCCTCTCTCCTCCTCCTAACAGAAGTCTCATGCAAGTTCTGCCTCGTCTAACTTCTCTGTTCCTTGTCGTCCCTCAGGTGAAGACCACGACCACGCCCCCAGCCCCCACCCACCACCCCACGGTCATCGTCCCCGCCCCCACGCTATCCCTCCACCCGCACCACGTCACCGTGGTAACCATGAGCCCCCCCGTCAACACCAACACGGTGTCCACCTCCCGACAGAACCTGGACACCATCGTACAGGTGAGGGACCCGTCTCGTGTGTGACCAAGAGCTCTTTCTGTTTTGCCGTGCGTTTGTGTTGTTTAGGGCCGTTCGATACGGTTTTGGTGAGTGTGTGTGTGTGGTTCTATCAAGTGTGTGTGTTGTTCTCTAGTGTGTAGTATGTAGTGTGTGTTGTTCTACTGTGTGTGCGTGTGTTGTTCTCTAGTGTGTAGTATGTAGTGTGTGTTGTTCTACAGTGTGTGTGTGTGTGTGTTGTTCTCTAGTGTGTATTAGTAGTGTGTGTGTGTGTGTGTGTGTGTGTTGTTCTACAGTGTGTGGTGTTGTTCTCAGGTACGTGTGTGTGTGTGTGTGTGTGTGTTGTTCTCTAGTGTGTACTGTGTGGTGTTTGTTCTCCAGTGTGTGTGTGTGTGTGTGTGCGCGCGCCCTCCGTCTCACAGCCCCCCCGTGTCCCCGCAGGCCATCCAGCACATCGAGCGTACTCAGGAGAGGAGGGGCAGCGCCGAGGAGGACCAAAGACGAGCCGTCATCGTCAGCCCCGCCCACGTCGCCATGGATACGGCGTGCTCCGACACGGCCACCGACACAGAGGGGGAGGACGACTGCTCGATGAACTGACGTGTGTCTTGATACACACACACACACACACACACAGACACGCCTCCTACATCAACACACACACACACACGCATCGTAACAGACTTGAGTTGATTCCCTCCGGTCGAGCTGACTACTTCATTTGCGCAAAAACTGCGTTTCGTTGGCATTCTAGAACCCCTCCCACCCCACACCAAGGCTCCAACCTTGCCCAGAAGTTAAGCTCAGCCAATCATGTACTGTACTACAACAACAAAACAACAACAAAAAAGGTCACAAAAAACAAGAAACGACAACAGATGAAGATAAGACGACAAATCAAGATGGCCGCCAAACAGTAGGATCAGGATCACTACCCAGGCAGTGTCATAAGTATCCACATTCTCTCTACTGGGACCGGTAACCAGGTGGACATTCTAGTGTGCAGATCAGAACACTTGTGTTCCTTTCTTTGTGAGAAAGAAGAGCAAGCGAGAGAGAGTGTGTGTGTGTGAGGGGTGGGGGGGGAGGGGGGGGGATAGAACGTTGACCTTCACTGTTGTTAGGCAACCGCTCCCCTCGCGGTGGTCCCGTACCCTGTTGTGTTTTAACATAGAAGTGTGTGCTTTATACAATCTCTGTCGCCAGTATCGCCCGTACTGCAGGTTGAACACCAACGTTACAGAGAGCTTTGAATGTAACTCTTATTTGTCATTTCGTTTTTTTTATTCTTGTAGAAACTCTTAATTTCCCTCTCATCCCAGTTAAGATCCAATGCAGCTCCTTCATCCAAAGGGCACTTAAGGGTTGCACTTCTTTTACATTATTACCCTTTTGAACATCCCCCTAATTGGTTGTTGCTAAGTTCAAGCTAATGCTTGCATAAGGTTAGGCGACATGCTAATGCATTGGTATTTTTTCTGGTAGTGATTTAATTGGCATGCTAAATTAGTTAGCAATAAGCTAATGTAAGCTAAACCGACTAGCATCTAAGCTAGCTGATGTTTGGCTCCTTGTCCGGTTAGATATGACTGAATGATGCTGAACACTGGTCCAAGTTGACCCTCTGATCGCTGTGTGGAAGGAAATTGAACGCGCGAAAAAAATCTTTATTTTTACCAGCGTGAATTAATAAGCTGTTCCAACGGTTTACATAAGCAAGCCTGGGGATCATGGCTCTGATTTTCTAAATTAATAATAGTTCTGTTTTCTCTGTCAGGGTTACTGAATGTACAAGCTGTAATGAAAGAAGAAAAAAAAACATTAATCAATTTGCCACAAGTGGGAAGATCACCCCCAACCACCACCTCCCACCACCCCAAAAAATGAAAAACCTTAGTCTATCTATATTTTGTTTTTATTTGTTTTCCGGTGACTATGCACTAGAGTTTTTGCTGTGTATGCAATCCCAGCTCCATCTACATGAGTTGGTGTGTGACTAGCTGAAACGTGTTGGCTAACGTGTCGTTAATCTATGCACCCACTGAGCGCGTGTGTGAGAGACATCTTGCATACATGCTCACCTTGACTGATTGTAGTCTCTTGTCCCTCTCGTGGTGCTCTTAGTCATCCTGGTGCTGAGCTGCCTAGCAACACTCATATCCTAATCTCCCACCTGATCCTGACATCACTTCAGTTTGGCGCTCTAAAGGCGGGGACGACACCTTTAAGACACTTGACTGCCCCTTTAAATGTGTATGTAGAAAAGCTGCTATAAGCCTTTTTGATATGGGTCGTGCTCTAAGATGTTTTCACACCTGTGGCCCAGATGTGATGCAGTATCTCTGTCTGGAGAACATGCAGCACTCCAGACCACTGGGAACCTTCCAGACCACTGGAACCTTCCAGATCACTGGAAACCTTCCAGACCACTGGAAACCTTCCAGATCACTGGAAACCTTCCAGATCACTGGAAACTTCCAGCATGGAAACCTTCCAGACCACTGGAAACCTTCCAGACCACGGAAACCTTCAGCCACTGGAAACCTTCCAGGCCACTGAAAACCTTCCAGGCCACTGGAAACCTTCAGACCATGGAAACCTCCAGACCCTGGAAACCTTCCAGACCACTGGAAACCTCCAGATCATGGAAACCTTCCAGACCACTGGAAATCTTCATCATTGGAAACCTTCCAGGCCACTGGAAACCTTCCAGACCACTGGAAACCTTCCAGACCATGGGAACTTCCAGATCATTGGAAACCTTCCAGACCACTGGAAACCTTCCAGACCACTGGGAACCTTCCAGGCCACTGGAAAACCTTCCAGACCACTGGAAACCTTCCAGATCACTGGGAACCTTCCCCACAACCCGTTCTCATGGACGACAGATTGATATGGATGTGGCACCACACATTCTTATCCTCCCTCCTCGCTCACCCTCTTCCTTCACCCCCTCCCTCCCTCCCTCTCTGTTGCTTTGGTCGTTTACTTGGGAACAGGACTGGAATTCCTGTTAGAAATTATTATAATCATTTTTTTTATTTGTTTCCTTCTGTTTCTTGTTCTCCAGTTTCCATGGTAATATGCTGATATAATGCTGTAAAAAAAATACAAAAAAACATTCCATTTATTTGGACTTGTAGAAAACGTCTTCACCTTCTTGTTTTGTTTCAAACCAGACTAACCAATGTTCTCTTGCCAATTGTGTGTGTTGATTATTGCTATACTCTTTATTTTGAGAAATATGTGCTGCCCTTTCTGATTTGTTTCTGTGGGGGGTGGGTGGGAGGGGGGGTGGTTTATATGGTTATTTTCTAGTCATCCTTGACAGTTGATCTCTCTCTTTCTTGTCTGGGTGTCTGTTGGAATGAGGAAACGTGATTTTATCCACAGGGACTACATCTTCAGATACGGTTAGAGTTAGAATCTACAGATTGAACACAGCCGTAATCTCGTGTTGTAATCTGAAGTACTTTTCTTTCGGTCTTTTCAAATCTCAAGTGTCGTCTCATCCCCTCCTTTCCTCCGTACTCGTCTCCCACGAACGAAGACGCGGGGAGAGAGAGGCTCGAACGCCCCTGAATGCAGTTTGAGAGAGAGAGAGAGGTGGGGTTGAGATGGAACACAAGGGTGTGGGGGGTGAAACCGTGTCCTCCTGTGTGTGTCGCGTAGGAGGACATCTGGGAGAAGATACAGATATGAAGCACTTGCTGTTCTCAACTGCCTGAATCAACAACGCGGAAAGATTTTTGACCAGGTTTCGTTTAGATTTGTCTTATTAAGAGCTCTTTGCTGCGATCTTAACCGAGCAGCTGTGTCTTTTTGTTACTTTCTTCTGTCTCTTCCATCTTCAAATCTTTCTCTCCTATCATCCAGTGTCCCATTCTTTTTAAATTACAGGCCTTTTTATATATTATTTTTGTTTTCAGATTTTTTTCATCTGTCGGTCGAGGTTGATGAGAAGCTGTTATATTTTGTTTAAAAAAAACAACATGGGAAACAGGCCTTTGTAAAGACAAAAAATAATAAAATTTGTACTTGGTTTTTTATTATTTGAGCATCTATGTCTTACTCTGTTACAAACACAGGAAACTGTCTCCTTGTTGATCACTAGGTTGTGCTGTTGAGACGAGTCCTTCATGAGTTAAGGGTTCAACTGAACATTAGATTTTTCATGGCTTGTATTTCAAATTCCTGACATATAGACACACTTGTGCAATTGGTATCTATTACAGAGTTTGTGAAGCCAACTAGGTGCAAGGGTATAATTCTAAAGACTTGAATTTAGTTTGTCATGCCTCAAACAAAAACTTTTCTCACAAAACATGTTTTAAATCACTTAAGCTAGTCTCTAAATATCAGACGTAACACAGTGGTTAACCAGTAACTTTAGCATCACCCTGCTTGGCCCATCCCCCTGCTTTGACACAAAATGGCCGCAGCGTGTACAGTTTCCTTAACACCGAGGCCCCGCCCCCTCTTGGCATGCCCTTTGACCTTCTCCAGGGGGGTGGTATATATAGGCTGGGAGGGCAGGGGGAGAATCCCTGGCAGCCAAAATGAAGGCTCTGGTCTGTGTTGGTTGTTGGATCTCTCTCCTGGCCCTGGTCGCTGCAGGTAATTAAAGACGACACTCATGTTGGGTTACAAGTGTTGTGAACGTGGATGGAATTATAATGACAAGTTATCATGTTGTTGGTGACATGCATTAATGCACGGGAGATTTGGAATGTGACTGACAAGAGTTTCACGGTGGCGGAGCTAGAAGCACAACGAACGAGTTGGCTCGCTCTGGATAAGAGCGTCTGCTAAATGACTAAATGTAGTTGGGAGTACTTCTGCAGTAGCCCGCAACTAACACCTGCTACATCCAGTGCATGTCGATGTAAATATGAGATCGCTAGAGGGGTTGCTTGACTGACAGGACTCGTGGAGTCCCAGCTTTGGGGGACCTTCCCAGACATGCAGACAGTCTGGCAGGGTTAGAGGACCAGCCACGACCGCCGTGGTATTCATGGGTGTTGCTGCAGTTAGACCGAGGGTATGGCATGTTCTCTATGCAGCGCTGTGTGTGAGACAGTGTCTTGTAGAGCGGTGACATTGACTCTGGTAGTGGTGGTGGTGTGGTGGTGGTGTGGTGTGTGATCGGTCGGCCGATGAACAAGGGAAGGATGTTGCCCATCATCATTTTTGGATTTAACAGAAACGCGATAGATAGACACACACTCACACACTCTCGTTACGTGGCACTCGCTCAAAACACGCGTGCATACTGACTTGTGCACACACACACCCACACACACGTACACACACAGCAGCTCTCCCCACTGTCGGGTGAGGTCAAACTGTCAGTGTGTTGAAGAGTGAGACCAGCTGATGGACTATCTGCTGTCTGGAGAGAACAGGAGAGACCAGAGAGATACAAACCCACTAGATCTGCAGGGAAGGGTTTTGGCAGAGTGGCACGCAAGAGGGTCGTCAGGACCATTTGACTTGAGACGGACTAGATATCTAAGTATATCTAAACGCAGCTGCGTAAACCGAATGGGTACAGCTGTACGCGATCAAGACGGGCGGCGTTTTCCGAGACCAAACCGACTAGACGGATGACATAAGCGATGAATGGTTTTCTCCCCCATGCATGCTGCCCTGGCTTGCTGATCTATTCTGGTGTGTGGGAGGGCGACAGGCCCGATCCTGGGTTAGGGTTGGCTGATGGCGTTACCCTTGTTTGCCCTTGCGCCCGATCAGGCAGTGTGGGCCCTCCAGGCTTCCGTAGTCAGGTGGTCTCAGTCGGTGTGCTGTAACCAGACACCATGCAGACGCCACACACACGTAAACACACAGACACACTCATGTGAACACACAGACACGGGACACACAGACACACACTGACACACAGTACACACTGGTGACACACAGACACACACGGTGACACACAGACACACACTGGTGACACACACAGACACACTGGGTGACACACACAGACACACACACGTAAACACACAGACACACTGGGGACACACACAGACACACACACGTCAACACACAATCACACACACAGACACACACAGACACACTGGTGAACACACAGACACACACACGACACACACAGATCACACTGGGGACACACACAGACACACCGGTGACACACACGTAAACACACAGACACACCGGTGACACTTCCCATCCAAGTGCTGAAGCCCTTATACGAGTCAATGGGTAATAAGACCGGTATAAGATGCCTGTTAGCATTGATATGTGTTACATTTAGCAGACGCTGTTATCCAGAGCGACTTACAGTAAGTACAGGGACATTCCCCCGAGGCCAGTAAGGTGAAGTGCCTTGCCCAAGGACACAACGTCATTTTGGCACGGCCGGGATTACCAGCCCGATTCCCTAACCGCTCAGCCACCTGACTCCTTAAGACTGTTAATAAGAGTAACTTAATAAGGCTTTATTACCTGTCGTAAAGGCTTATAACAAGCACATTGATCCCAAGTGTGACTTACTGAGTCTACTCCTTTTAGATCGGCAGAAACCTTTCAGCAACTTACACACACACACCTTTCAGAAACAAAGGTTTGGACCAGGTTGTAGTTTTTTCAGGCGCAGGTTTCCGCTTGTGCTGGTTATCAGTAGCTGACAAAGACACAGCCCCCCCCATGTGCCCCGCCCATGTGCAGGGGAAACCCCCCCAGCTACTGTACACCAGGGATGGAGGAGAGGGAGGAGGGGGAGGAGGGATGGAGAGGGAGGAGGGGGGAGGGATGGAGGGATGAAGGAGAGGGAGGAGAGGGAGGGAGGGGGAGGAGGGGGAGGGATGGAGGGATGAGAGGAGAGGGAGGAGAGTGGAGGAGAGTGTGTTGTTGGTTACAGTAGCAGCCGACAGGACAGTGACCTCTGATCCCTCAGTGCTAGATAATAGAGACCCATACATGGAGGGAGAGACGGAAATACACCGTGATAGTAACTGAGGGATCGGCGTAGCAACAGCTGTGTTGAGAGAGAGTGTGTGTGTGTGTTGAGAGAGAGTGTGTGTGTGTGTGTGAGAGAGTGTGTGTGTGTGTGTGTGTGTGTGTGTGAGAGAGAGAGAATGTGTGAGTGTGTGTGTGAAAGTGAAAGAAAGCCTGAATATGCGCGGGACAGAAAGTTGCTCGCGTATGTGCAACACTCTCCGCCCCGGTGACAATCGCTAAGGGGAAGAGACCACATCACTCCCTCTGTAAATAGAACAGGAATGATCCCTCTCCACCCCCTGACTCATTGTGGCTCTATTTCCGTCCCGTAGGGGAACCAAGAGCACCCCCACATCACCCAGGCACCTGTCGCTCTCCATCCCAGCTTCGGCACACTGTCCCTGGGCCGCGCATCAGCCACGGCTGGGCCTGGAGAATGGAGCTCCAGAGAGCACATTCTGACATAACAGTGGGATTGACGATATAGTAATAGTCCGTAACAGAGTCCTATTTATAAATACGTTGAAATGAACTTGTAATGGGCCGGCTACTATAAAGCTATCTGTCACAGTCTGTTTGAGAGCTAGTACATGTAGTAAGGCATGTCACAGTCTGTTCGAGCTAGTACACGCCCAACTGTTAAATTTAGGCACATGATAAAAGTCTGGTCAGTCATTATCATGCTGTTGAGCCTTGGGGTTGTAATAACTATATTACTGGTGGAACAGTAGTGGACTGGCCTGCTGTTATTACAGGAAACAAGGCCTGCTGTAGGAACTGGTGTCTTTTTCTCTCTACTGCTCCCTAATGCTGACCTTTGATAAGGTCACCTCTCTGAGCTCACTGAGACATCTCTCACCTTCTCTCTTTGGTCTCTATCTCTCTCTATCTCTCCTCTCCTCTCTCTCTCTCTCTCTCTCTCTCTCTCTCTCTCTCTCTGCCGGCTGTAGAAAGCTCTCCTCTGTGGATGTCTCCATCAGGAAATTCTTTGGAGGCCTGGGTTGACAGGGCTTCCTGCTGTGTGTGTGTGTGTGTGTGTGTGTGTGTGTGTGTGTGTGTGTGTGTGTGTGTGGTGTGTGTGTGTGTGTGTGGTGTGTGAAAGAGAGATGATGACAATGCCGTGTGTGTGTGTGTGTGTGTATGACCATGACAAGGCTTCCCTTCAGCATTTAAAGATGCCATAACATGGCTGAAACAATAACAGATCGTTTCGCTAATTTCCTTTCATGGTTTGTAGCTGGTGTGGCACTCGTCATAGCAGAAACACTCACAGCAGAAACACTCAAAGCAGAAACACTCACAGCAGAAACACTCACAGCAGAAACACTCAAAGCAGAAACACTCAAAGCAGAAACACTCACAGCAGAAACACTCACAACAGAAACACTCAAAGCAGAAACACTCACAGCAGAAACACTCAAAGCAGAAACACTCACAGCAGAAACACTCAAAGCAGAAACACTCACAACAGAAACACTCAAAGCAGAAACACTCACAGCAGAAACACTCAAAGCAGAAACACTCACAGCAGAAACACGCACACAAAAACAAACACGTGAACATTTCACACTTTGATTTGCGTGGAATGCTACCCTCTTTAAACTGAGACGTAAACAAACTGTCACAGCCAAGCAATGAGCTATGAGAGTGCGGTTCGATGATGTCAGTCAAAGGCAACGCCGCGGTTGTGCCAGTATTCGTGTTGCCGTGCCGACGAGGTGGTGGCAGTTAGTGTGTGTTGCCGTGGAAGCGTTATTGGTCCCCTGTGCCCAGATACAGTGACTCTCCCAAGCAGAGTACAAACATTCATACACACACACACACACACTCAAACACCCACACACACCCTCCCTATCGCCATACAAACACACACACCACCTCCCCCATTCCCCACACACACACACACACACACACACACCACTCGCTCCCAGAGACACGCGTCGTGTTTGTTTCACTCAATTAGAGATACAAGGGTACACCTAAGTCCTGTTGGAGGCCTGCTTTACAAGCCAGGGTCTCGGGTAAGCCCTGCTCTGAATGCCAAGGGTGAGAGATGTCTAGGAAGCTAATAATAGCCCCTCCCTCGCCTCCTACCTGTCACAAGGAGGGTTTTTTTAGTTTTTCTCCAACCCTCAACCTATTCAGTTTGTCGGTGTGTCGGTCAACCGCGGAGAGCCTGTGTCAGGATGGACGCCTCTGCTCCTCTCCTGCCTCATCTCCTCTCCTGCTTCTGCTCCTCTCCTGCCTCACGTCCTCTCCTGCCTCATGTCCTCTCCTGCCTCTGTTCCTCTCCTGCCTCATGTCCTCTCCTGCCTCTGCTCCTCTCCTGCCTCATGTCCTCTCCTGCCTCATGTCCTCTCCTGCCTCTGCTCCTCTCCTGCCTCATGTCCTCTCCTGCCTCATGTCCTCTCCTGCCTCTGCTCCTCTCCTGCCTCTACTCCTCTCCTGCCTCACGTCCTCTCCTGCCTCACGTCCTCTCCTGCCTCATGTCCTCTCCTGCCTCTGCTCCTCTCCTGCCTCATGTCCTCTCCTGCCTCTGCTCCTCTCCTGCCTCATGTCCTCTCCTGCCTCATGTCCTCTCCTGCCTCTGCTCCTCTCCTGCCTCATGTCCTCTCCTGCCTCATGTCCTCTCCTGCCTCATGTCCTCTCCTGCCTCACGTCCTCTCCTTGTCACGGGGGCTTATGGGAAAGCCGAGCCCTGGAAATCCTGTGCTTTGGAGGAGGTGTTGGCCCGTGCTCATGTCCTGCTGCTATGCCTTCATCAGCTTACTCCTCTATCCTGGAGTTAAGCTGAGGAGAATAGTGTGTTAGATAGCACAAGGCCGCTGGCATCCTTTAAACAGCAGGAGGGGAGCGCTTACGTCAACAGCACAGCTCATCCGTCAAGAGGTCTCTCCAAGAGGTCTCTCCAAGAGGTCTCTCCAAGAGGTCTCTCCGCGTTACGTCGAAACCGTGACATCTGAACTTTTGCGCGTTCCCGAAGTAACGTGACGTGTTCATTCAGGACGCTTTCGCGTGGGAGTCTGCGAGCTGTTTGTTGTTGTTGTTGGGTTTGAGCTCTCCAGCCAAACCAGCACGCAGCATCGGATAGCAGAGACACGGGGCACAGGGTGTTCCCTCTGAGGCCAAGCACAGAGTGTTCTCTCTGAGGCCGAGCACAGGGTGTCCCCTCTGAGACCCAAGCACAGGGTGTCCCCACTGAGGCCCAAGCACAGGGTGTTCCCACTGAGGCCCAAGCACAGGGTGTCCCCACTGAGGCCCGAGCACAGCGTGTCCCTACTGAGGCCCAAGCACAGGGTGTTCTCTCTGAGGCCCAAGCACAGGGTGTCCCCACTGAGGCCCAAGCACAGGGTGTCCCCACTGAGGCCCGAGCACAGGGTCCCCCCACTGAGGCCGAGCACAGGGTCCCCCCACTGAGGCCCGAGCAGAGGGTGTTCCCACTGAGGCCCGAGCACAGGGTGTCCCCACTGAGGCCCGAGCACAGGGTGTTCCCACTGAGGCCCGAGCACAGGGTGTCCCCACTGAGGCCCGAGCACAGGGTGTCCCCACTGAGGCCCGAGCACAGGGTGTTCCCACTGAGGCCCAAGCACAGGGTGTCCCCACTGAGGCCCAAGCACAGGGTGTCCCCACTGAGGCCCAAGCACAGGGTGTCCCCATTGAGGCCCAAGCACAGGGTGTCCCCACTGAGGCCCAAGCACAGGGTGTCCCAACTGAGGCCCAAGCACAGGGTGTCCCAACTGAGGCCCAAGCACAGGGTGTCCCTACTGAGGCCCAAGCACAGGGTGTCCCAACTGAGGCCCGAGCACAGGGTGTCCCAACTGAGGCCCGAGCACAGGGTGTCCCCACTGAGGCCCAAGCACAGGGTGTCCCTACTGAGGCCCAAGCACAGGGTGTCCCCACTGAGACCCAAGCACAGGGTGTCCCCACTGAGGCCCAAGCACAGGATGTCCCCACTGAGGCCCGAGCACAGGGTGTCCCAACTGAGGCCCGAGCACAGGGTGTCCCCACTGAGGCCCAAGCACAGGGTGTCCCCACTGAGGCCCGAGCACAGGATGTCCCCACTGAGGCCCGAGCACAGGGTTTCCCCTCTGAGGCCCGAGCATAGCGTGTTCCCATCGCAAACGACTGCCGGTGGTGATAAATGGAAAGAAAGCTTCCAGACTCGGGGGCCGACAACCTATATCACGGGCACTAAATTGTTTTCGTGTGAAATCACACACCAGAATAGGGGAGAGGACATAGAGCGGGGGGGGGGTGAAGTACCCAGAGTCCTTTGGGCCTTGTCGGAAGGGCGTTAAGCTGTCCGCCTTAGCGTTTGATCAGCCCGTGTTGAGTCAAACGTTGAGAGACGGATCTTAGCTCCTCGACCGTCTTAGCTCCACAGGCTTTGCCCCCGCATTCGTCCCACAGTCCCCGACTCCCGATTAAAAGTGACATTGGCTGCTAGCTGCGTCATCGTTTTGGAACTAAAGACCCACCCCCCCAAAAAAAAACATGTAGCCAATGGGTTGTGGAGTTACTCTTTAAGGCTGTCAGGGACAAGAGTGATAGCCTATGAGACTACACATTCACTCACTTTAGCGTTAGCTCTTTTCTTAGCGTCGGTAGCTATACCCTGTTAGCGTTACCTTGCTGGCTTTCAGCGACACGACAGAGGCAGAAGGCTCCACATTCCTGCAAGTGGGTCGTGACGGTGCAAATCACACTGCAGCTGTCCAGAATGTGATCCACACACACACCCTCGATGACTTGAAACACAACCTGTGTACGTTTAGCTGAAGTATACCACACCATGCCTGGCTGCCCTTCCTCCTTTCAAATCCTAACCGACTGTTAAGTCCTCACAGCCAGGGCACTCTCTCTCACAAATAGGCCACTCCATGTGGTGCCGCCATTCAAGGAGTGGCAACCGGCTTCTCGAATCCAAACTGATGCCAACACCAGCCACACGAGTACATTCATACATGATATACTATCGTAAACTATCAAATGCAGTTTGTTTATCAGAGATCCTCTTCTCTTTTCCTCTTGCACCCCTCTTTTTATTCTTTCCCCTTCCTCTCATCCCCTCACCTCTCTTGCTCCATTCTCTTCTGTTCTTTCCCCTTCCTCTCATCCCCTCACCTCTCTTTCTCTATTCTCTTCTGTCCAACTTGACTGAACTCCTCTCCTCACCTCTCTTTCTCTACTCTCTTCTGTCCAACTTGACTAAACTCCTCTCCTCACTCCTCTCCCCCCGTCCCGTCCCTCTCCTCCAGACCTAGGGGCGGAGGCCTCCCCCAGCCAAGATGAGGAGCCCCTGATGCGCTTGCAGCTCCAGCCGGAGGGAGGGGACCTGTTCCCCTGCTGCGACCCCACCACCGAGGACCACGGTGGGCAGAGCTCCTCCAACGACACGCCCGCCCCGGATAGGGCCGTCTGCCAACCCTGCGACCCAGCACCATCCCTGGGCTCGGCTCCCGAGGAGGCGCCCCCCTCCGTGGAGGAAGAGGATGAGGAGGCGGCTCCGGCTGAGGAAGAAGTGGAGGATTCGGTGGAGGAGCTAGAAAGCCACGAAGAGGCAGCCTCGCTAGAGGAGGTGGTGGAAGAGGAGGAGGAGCCCGCTGTGGAAGAGGCGGAGCCTGAGGAGGAAGCGCAAGCTTCAGACGAGCAAGTGGTTGAGGAGGAAGCAGAGGAGGCAGAGGCTGAACCTGAAGACGAGGCAGCTACCACAGAAGAAGAAGCCGAAGCTGTTGAGGAAGTAGCCGCACCTGAAGAGGTAGTGAGCGAGCCTGAGGAAGTCGAGGCCGTGGAGGAAGTGGTTGAGGAAACCGTAGAAGAAGAAGCCTCAGAGGAGGAAGTAGCAGAGGAATTAATCGAGGAAGAGGCGGTAGAAGAAGAGGCAGAGCCCGAGGTCGAACCAGAGGAAGTTTCAGAAGAGAAACCTGTGGAAGCTGCAGAACCTGAACCAGAACCTGTTGTGGTGGAAGTGGAGGAGGTGGCAGAGGAGGTGGTGGAGGAAGAATCTCCTGCAGAGGAGGAGGTGGTGGAGGAGGTGGTGGAGGAACCAGTAGCTCCTGTAGAGGAGGTGGTGGAGGAGGTGGTGGAGGTGGTGGAAGAGGTGGTGGAGGAGGTGGTGGAGGTGGTGGAGGAGGTGGTGGAGAGCCAGCAGCTCCTGTAGAGGAGGTGGTGGAGGTGGTGGAGGTGGTGGAGGAGGTGGTGGAGGTGGTGGTGGAGGAGCCAGCAGCTTCTGTAGAGGAGGTGGTGGAGGAGGTGGCTCCTGCTGCTGTTGAGGAGGCGGTGGTGGAGGATGTGGTGGAGGAGGTCACTGTGGAGGAGGTGCCAGCAGAGGAGGTGCCAGTAGAAGATGTTGTTGGGAAACCAGCCAAAGGTACCAAGGCTGTCATAGCAACATGTCATGTTTGCACATACACAGTGAATCCTCACTGTGCACAGTATTGTACATTCCTATTGTTTTAGACACAGGCCCACACCAGGCTGACTGAATTATACATGTTATGGGCCTTCTCTACCAGTCAAGGGGGAAGGAGAAGAGAGAGACAAGAGGAGAGAGACACTGTGTCAGCCGTATCTTTTTATAGTCATGTCAACCTCCAGGACCAAATGGCAGAGTGTGTCAAAGCTTCCTAATACAGAAGCTCCCCTCTCATTTCTCTCTCTCTCTCTGTCTCTCGCTGTCTCTCTCTCTCTTCTTCTCGCCTCGTCGTCGGATCTCGACCTACTCGGTCTACTCTCTCTCCGGTCTATCTCGCTGTCATCTCTCTCTCTCTCGCTTTCTCTCGTCCACCTCTCGCCTTTCTCTCTCTCTCTGTCTCTCTCTGCCTCTCACGGCTCGCTCTCTCGGTCAGCTTGCTCAGTCGAAGCGTCTCATCTCGTTCACTCCTCTAAGATCTCATTCGTCTCTCGCGTCTCTCGGTCTCTCTCTTGTCTCTCTCTCTCTGCTCCCAACCGAGACTAGAGATAGTCAGCCGAGCTCCATGCCGGTGGCATATATGTATGGCATACGCCAAGAGCGCAGTCGTACGTCAGGGAGTAGGTGATATGAAAACGTAAAGTGGAATTCTGACTAATACAAGACATTACCACGCAACGGTGAGTACGAGAATAATCTGAGCGCATGCGCGTTAGGAGCACTCGGCACGCGCGCGTTCGATAATCGGGTTCTGTCTCAACTCTCTCTCTCTTCCCTCACTCTCTCTGCCTAGTCGCTCTGCACTCTCTCTCTACTCTTTCTATTCTCTCTCTGTCTCTTGGCCCGTGCCATGCCCCAGAACATGATACGGCTGCTAAGGGTGGACTCAGAATAACCCCTTGGACAGCCGAATAACAGATCTATATAGCAGCAGTAGACAGTCAGAGAAGAGAGAAGCGAGAGAGGGAGAGAGAGAGAGAGCGAGCGGGAGAGAGAGAGTGCGAGAGACTAGAGACAATCGAGATCGATAGAGAGAGAATGAGAGAGAGATATAGATAGAGAGCTCGATCGAGCGAGATCGGAGTCCCGAGACATCGAGATCTATGATACCTCTAGCTCGAGATCTAGATCGCCTCGCTATCTATCGCTCTCTCTAGTCTGCTCAGCTCTTCTTCTCTCTCGTCTCTCTCGCTCTTTCTTTTCCTCTCTTTCGCTCTCTAGCCTCTCTCCTCTCCTCTGCATGTCTTCTCCTCTTTCTGCTTTCCATCTCTCTCTTTCTCGCCCTTCTCACTGCTCTCTTTCCTCTTCTATGACACACTGCTACGACACTAGCGTGGACACACCTGCGAGTCGTACTTTCCCTCCTCATATGACACAGGAACGGAATCAACCAGATTAGGTTTGACTTGTCTGCTATTTGGCACACAGTGCGATGACAGAACAATGTGAGTCCAACTCAGTCAAAGATAGGACTTTCCAGAGAGTTAAGAAGTCACATGATCAGATCAATCCTGGCTTCTCATGACTGACATGCTGTTCCTCCAATCAGCAGCAAAAGGAGGCAGCAGTTCCCAGCCCGAGACCGCTCCACATTGACGACACGCTGCGATTTGGCTGGCATTGGCTCCGGGCACTCTGCGAGTTCTCAGGTGAGGAGTAGGAGGAGGAGAGGAGGAGGATGAGGATGAGGAGGAGTAGGAGGAAATTAGGAACGTGATGTATGGTGGTGTTTCGCCAGTCGCTAAACAGAATTTCTAGTTCTAGTGCCTGGAGCTTTTTCATGTTGAAAATAGTATTTGGAAAATTGTTTCATGATGGTTTGAGTGTGTGTGAGTGTGTGTGTGTGTGAGTGTGTGTGTTGTGTGTGTGGTGTGTGTGTGTGTGTGTGTGTGTGTGGTGTGTTGTGTTGTGTGTGTGTGTGTGTGTGTGTGTGTGAGGACTGGAGGAAGCTAATTAATCAGGAAATATAAACACAGAGTTCCGCCCAGCTCTGTGAATGGTCATTGTTCAAAGATCGGTCCATCAACACATTGCCCTGTTATAAACTACACTTATCATAATGCACCATTCCTGCCATCTCAAGTTCAAATAACCCAAAGCTTGCACCAATATTATGGGAATCTCCCTCTCGCGCGCTGAGGGAGCATGGCGCGATCGATCGCGAGCGCCGCGACTGCGCGAGATGCGCGCTCGCGCTATCGAGCTGAGTCGATCGCGCCTATATCTAGATACGCTCAGCTCACGATATCGTCGATACTTCTATCGTTCTCTCGTAGCCTCGCTCCTTCTCTCTCCTCCTCTCCCTCTCTCTCTCTCCCTCTCTCTCTCTCTCTCTCTCCCAGCCGCTATGAAGCAGCTGCAGCACATCTACCACTCTGCCATCAAGCCTCTGGAGCAGGCTTACAAGTACAACGAGCTGAGGCAACACGAGGGTCACAGGTAACCACGACGACGCCTTGGACGTGTGCCGTTAAATTATCCATCAGGTGGCTGGTTCAGCATCTGCCAACGAGCCTCGCCTGAGGTGACCCTGAGAGTCAGCCCCTGCTCTGTAAACAGCCGCAGTGGGAATTTGGTGGCTGAGCGGTGAGGGAGTCGGGCTAGTAATCAGAAAGTTGCTGGTTCGATTCCCCGGCCATGCATAATGATGTTCTGTCCTTGGGCAAGGTACTTCACCCTACTTGCCTTGGGGGAATGTCCAGTACTGTAAGTCGCTCTGGATAAGAGCATCTGCTAAATGACTAAATGTAAACAAACTCAGCATCCCTGTAAATCTGACATCTGTTATCAGGAAGAGCTTTACTTCAGCCCCTGGCTGTGCTCTGTAGAGGGTCTGTTGTGAAGACCGCTTGATTTTGGTTCAGTGTCTGAGTCCTGAGGGCCTGCTCGATTCATCGAGAGGAGCTGGAGTCTGGGACTGGGCTGTTTGGGATGACTGCCCCCTGGTGGTAGGATAGGGGATTATAAAAGTTGAGAAAGCTTCAGCACAGATCTACAAAGTAAAGTATTTCTCTCTTTCTCTCTCTGCCTCCCTCTCTCTCTCTCTCCCTATCGTCTCCCTCCCTCTCTCTCTGTCCCTCCCGTCTCTCTCTCTCTCTCTCTGTCCCTCTCGTCTCTCCCCCTCCAGATGGAGAGATCACCTCCAAGCCTATGGTGTTGTTCCTGGGCCCATGGAGTGTGGGCAAGTCCTCCATGATCAACTACCTGCTGGGTCTGCATGGCACACCCCAACAGCTCTACACAGGTGGAGGACACCGACACACACACGACACACACCACACACACACACACACACACAACCACACACTGAAACACACACCCCTTCTGCCCCTCTGTGTCTCCTTCCACTAAACCTCATATTCCTCATCTTCCCCTCCTCCTCACCCCCTCCCACTCCCCCTCCTCTTCCCTCCCCCCCCTCCTCCCAGGGGCGGAGCCGACCACCTCAGAGTACACGGTGGTGATGCACGGGGAGAAGTTCCGCACGGTGGAGGGCATCGTCATGGCGGCGGACAACTCGCGCTCCTTCTCGCCCCTGGAGAAGTTCGGCCAGGGCTTCCTGGAGAGGCTGGTGGGCATCGAGATGCCCCACAAGCTGCTGGAGAGGGTCACCTTCGTGGACACGCCCGGGATCATCGAGAACCGCAAGCAGCAGGAGAGAGGTGAGGAAAGGCCTGCTCTGACACTAGATTCCTTCATATTAATATATACGTTTCTGTAGTATCTTTGTCTTTCACTTGTCTCTCTGCTACTACAACACCCACAATTCCCCCGCCCTGGGAACTCCGTTTTCAGCAAAGTCTCCTCTCATTGGTCGAACCCACCTGTGCCCTCCCTTAGGATACCCCTACAACGAGGTGTGCCAGTGGTTCATCGACCGCGCCGACCTCATCTTCCTGGTGTTCGACCCCACCAAGCTGGACGTGGGCGGGGAGCTGGAGATGCTCTTCAGGCAGATGAAGGGCCGCGAGTCCCAGATCAGGCTCATCCTCAACAAGGCCGACAACCTGAACACCCAGGACCTGATGAGGGTGTACGGCGCCCTCTTCTGGAGCATGGCGCCCCTCATCAACGTGACGGAGCCGCCCAGGGTCTACGTCAGCTCCTTCTGGCCCCAGGACTACGCCCCCGACACCAGCCGGGAGCTGTTCATGAGGGAGGAGAGCTCTCTGCTGGAGGATCTTAACCAGGTGAGGGGGGGGAGGGGGTGCGGGCGAGGGCTGAGGGGTGAGGATAAGGGTTATGGTGAGAATGAAGGATAAAGGTGAGGATGAGGGGTGAGGTTGAGGTAGAGGTAGAGAGTGAGGGTTATGTCGAGGTGAGGATGAGGGGTGAGGTTGAGGTAGAGAGTGAGGGTTATGTCAAGGTGAGGATAAGGGGTGAGGTCGAGGGGTGAGGGTTATGTCAAGGTGAGGATAAGGGGTGAGGTCGAGGGGTGAGGGTTATGTCAAGGTGAGGATAAGGGGTGAGGTGGAGGGGTGAGGGTTATGTCGAGGTGAGGATGAGGGGTGAGGTGGAGGGGTGAGGGTTATGTCGAGGTGAGGATGAGGGGTGAGGTGGAGGGGTGAGGGTTATGTCGAGGTGAGGATGAGGGGTGAGGTGGAGGGGTGAGGGTTATGTCGAGGTGAGGATGAGGGGTGAGGTGGAGGGGTGAGGGTTATGTCAAGGTGAGGATGAGGGGTGAGGTCGAGGGGTTGAGGGTAAGGGTTATGATGACGAGGATCACAGCTGTAGAACTCCAACACCACCATCCCCCCTCCCTCTCTCTCCTCCGTTTGCTCCCAGGTCATCGAGAACCAGCTGGAGAACAAGATCGCCTTCGTCCGCCAGCACGGCATCCGCGTGCGCATCCACGCGCTGCTGGTGGACCGCTACCTCCAGACGTACTACGACAAGCTGGGTTGGTTCAGCGACCCGTACGAGGTGTTCCGCGACATCGTCACGGACCCCGACAAGTTCTACATCTTCAAGTCCATTCTGGCCAAGACCAACGTCAGCAAGTTCGACCTGCCGGACAAGGAGGCCTACCAGGACTTCTTCGGGGTGAACCCGGTGACGAGCTTCAAGCAGCTGTCCCAACACTGCAGCTGGTCCGGAGGCTGTCTGCTGGAGAAGATGGAGAAGGCCATCACCGTGGATCTGCCGGGGTTGCTTAGCAGCCTGGGGAAAAGCCCGGAAGCGACGGCGCCGGTCAAGGCAGCCCCCGCCCCGCCCCCGCCCCTCCCCGGGACCTGTACGGGACCAGAGTGCACGGAGAAGCCCGTGAACAAGTGGAGGAAGCAGTGAAGGGAGGGAGCGAGGGAGGAGAGGGTGGTGGACGGAGGGAGGGAGAGAGGGAAGTGGGGGGAAGATGTGGAGAGTTTTCTCTATAGGGGCTGATTCCTGTGTTTGTCTGTCTGGACTGGACCTGAAGTAGTAAAGGAGAGAGGGAGGGAGGGAGTGAGGGAGGGAGGAAATGAGGTGAGGGCGGAGGAGAGGGTTGGGTACAAGGGAGTGGAGAGAGGGAGTGAAGGAGTGATTGCGTGGAGTTTCCAACTACAAGAAGCCGACCAGGATAGAATCGTAAATGAACGTCCGAACAGAGAGGGATGAAGGAAACTAATGATCCGAATCAGAGACTCGTCATCTTCTGCTTTGACTCTCATACGTGAAGGAAACAAAACTTATAAACAAAATGGTGTTGTTTTTATTTCTTTCTCTGTTTGTTTTAAAGTTTGTACTTTATTTATTCAGGTTTTTTTCAATGGGGATGAACAATAAATCAAATAAATAAAAAAATATTTTTCCTCTCTGAATTAAGAATTATTAACTTACTGTCTGCTCATTTTTAAACGATCTCAAGTTTGTCCGTTTTTCTTTTTGGCAGCCATCTTTGTTTGCTATGCCTTGTAGCCATGTAAGATTGCATTTGTAAATTTGACGCTAGTTAATCGTTTCGCCTTCTTTGTCTGCTGATTTAACCTCAGTATGCTGCATGTCAAGAGGACAGTTGTCAATAAAGTTACAGTTTTCGTCCTTGTACCCTTTGTTTTGTGTGGTTCCTTTAAGAAAGCGAAACCTCAGTCTCTCACTTCATCTGACGAGGTATGGGCAGGAGAGCCGTTTCCCCGGGAACGTACATAATTCATATCTTTATCTTGTTAAGTAGACAAGGTGGGATCTGGAGGCTTCGACAATATGGCACAACTCTACACACACATACACACACATACAGACCATATAATCCTTTAAATCTTATATCAAACTATTTGGATCAAGATTTTGAAGCTATATATTTTATTCAATACGATCATGAAGAAATTATACCAAAATGTATTTAAAATGTAAGTTGGATGTAAATTGTGGTCAACTTAAAGCAATACTCTGAGCAAACACCAGGTGGCGGCTCAAATCAGTTTCTAGCCAGGCAGCGATGTCATAGGCTACTGTCAGACATTTGGAACTATTCTTGGTCCTTCGGTGTCATTCGGCAAAAAAACAGCCCTCCCTTTCAACACTTCCGATACACTCTCATAGCCAGAACAAACTTTATTTATTGTTCACGCATTGGTTTACTTTTATTTTCAGGGGTAGATATGTCGTTGGGATTCCAAAAATGTCAATGTGCTACGCTACATGAAAGTTATTTTTAGAATCTCAACAGATTGGTTGTATGGGTGTGTCTGAAGGCGGTTCACTGTCTTGACTTTATAAGTATTACAGGTTTAGGCGTGGAACAAAGTTATGAAACATATCTGGGCCTCATAGCCACACACAGAGTGTGTGTGTGTGTGTGTGTGTGTGTGTGTGCCTACAATATACATCCATGTGTGTGTTGACATTCATGTGTTAAACAAATGAGTGTGTGGGACATCAAAGTAAACCGGTGCTCCTGTGCATTGTGTACAATGACCCCTTATACTCATAAACACTATCTTATCCTACACACACACACACACACACACACACCGCACACACACACACACACACACACACACACACACACACACACACACACACAGTTGCTTCACAGCTCACAGTGTTGGTCTTATCAATCCTAAGTGTTCTTTTTCAAGGTGTGTTGATGTAGAAGATAAAGCTACCAGTATCGGCTGACACCACCCCAACACACACACACACACACACACACACACACACACACACACACACACACACACACACACACACACACACACACACACACACACACACACACACACACACACACACACACCAGTATCATAGTTAGACTGTGATCTCTCTCCAATAAAACAGAACACTTTTATCTCATTCGCCCATGTTTCATCTGCTGTTATCACTGTCTGAACAAACAACACAATCATGCCTCATGAATTAGGGTGGACATTTCAGTCAGATATTGCCAAAGTTGTTGGTACTGTCAAATGGTGTCGAACGCGTGTTTGTCTTTGAAGAGAAAAAAAATGACAACGAACCGCACAAAAGACCCGTTTCTCACCTTAAACCCAGTTCAACACCCACTTACTGTAACTTATTAATAAGAAGAATATCTATACCCACGTTCCCTCCCCCTCGCTCACATGCGTGCTCGCGCTCCACATATTTCTGCGTGCGCGCTCCCCTTTCCTAGTTGACAGCCCCCTCCCCTGTATTTTATGTCTGACTGGAGGCTCCTCTCTCGCGCTGCCCTGGTCACCCACCCACCCTCCAGCTCCGCCGTCACAGCTGGACCATAATTTCCGATCAAGTCAGAAAGATGGTGGTAAGGACTGGTGGCGTGCCGTCTTCTCCTAGATTAACGAAAAGCACCCAAAAGTCGTTTATTTACTCTTCCGACACAAGAAGATAGCTTCAGTCGGACGAGAAGGGAGGCAACCTTCACCAAACGGAAGGGGACGCAACACGGCGAAAGCGCACAGAGTATAGCCTAGTGTTATGGGCGCACTGCATGCCAGTGAAAACTAAAGCCACCCAGCCAGACTACAGGAATTTTTGAAGAAGAGATAAGACAGTGAAGCGAACCGCGCTGTTAAAAACTATTCTTCGCTTTCGTGGATTTAACAAGGGAAGCGGGGTTCAAGGATATATTGTTTTGCTCCTCATGGGATTCCGGATCCTTGGGGAATGCGAAAGGAAATTCACAGACTCTGCCCCTGCCTTCCTCACTCCACGGCCCAAGCCTACAAGCTACCCCACGAGTGTAGGCTACAAGTGTACAGCAACCACTGCTAACGAAGGAAATAGCCTGCGTCCTGGGGGGAGAAAAACAAAGTTTGGAAGCCTCTTTGGGCACAGAGGGAAACATATCGCTGACGTTTTTGCAGGCGTTTTGCTTTTGCTTTGAGACCGTTTTTTTTTAACCGTCATTTTGAATGGATATCTACCATACCACACGGCTGAAAATACACCTCATTAAGAACACTATACCCACGAATAACTCCAGCTAGTCTTGTTTGAATTTTAACAGTTTGTTCTTACCAGCTTCTACATAGGTGGCAGTTTTATGCGTTTTGTTTTCTGCCAACTCTGCGCAACAAGTTAATGACCCACTCAAGCGCACAACGAGTCCTAAGATAATATCTCGTGTCATGTTTTGAGCGCCTCTCTCTCTCTCTATCGAAACGTCATCGAATTACGGATTCATTGGAAGTGGGGATACAACCGGTGTAGAACCGGAGTGGAAGGTCAGGAAAGGACGGGGCTGCTCCGTGGGAATAGGCCCGCCTGTTGCACCGAAGCGGTGGGGACCGACCACAAACGGTCGCTGGTGATTTGGGTGGTCGCGAACGGACGGCTGTAACTCCTTTGCTTCGTATATTTACTTAGCACTGGCCTACACCAGCGGCTTTGGAAACAACGGGAGAACCCAGAAGTTCAGACATGTTATTCTCTCCAACGTTGGCACACGCTCCATGGAATGAGTATATGCTTTCAGAACGAAAATAAATTCAAAAGGGATTTTTTTCTGAGCGTGTCCTCGAAGATTATACTTCTGAAAGAATCCTCTAGCCTTTTGTAGCACATTTTTGAATGCGTCAGACCAACCGTGGATACACTTTATAAACCAACAAATTAAATATTGGAATTGAAAACGTCAAGAAAGGGGCTCTCCTTTCGTCAGATGTTTGTGAAATAGTATAACTGTGGAAACTTTAATTTGAGGAGAGGGCGTGAAGATACCAATAAATAAAGCCAGTGCCAAAACACTACGCGCTTTGGAAAGACGACTTCAAATATTTCAATAGTATTAAACTCAAGTATTGTTTAACTGATGAATCGTTATTTGACAGACTTAAGAAGTCATTACCGTGATGTTTAAAAAAGGAGGTAAAAAGAGAACGGATGACATTGCTTTTAGGCAGTTGGAAAGAGACTCACGAGCACGAAACGAACTGCTCGAGAGCCCCTGAAGAGACCGGGAAATGGAATGTGAGTACTGACGTAATACGAGATCGGATAATGAGCTACTCAAGAGTTTGGAACGGTCTTTTTTTTATGAGTGAATGTACCGGCTACCTCGTGCGTAGTAAAGACGTCTGTTTCGTGCGCACCATTTATCCGGTGTGATACCCCTTTCCCTCTCGCCTCCTCAATCTCTCTTCCTCCCCCCTCTTCCCCCCGCCAGATGTTCTCTCCCTCAGTACCTGACTGTCTGCGCCGTCTGACACTGTTGACAGGATAGTAGCTGAATTATTTCGAGCCTTGCATCACGACAGCAGTCGACATGGCCTCGGTGCAACAACACCGGCAGTTTCTCATGCACGGCACGGAGGTGAGCGTCGGCCCCAGAGGGGATGGCGCAGTGACGGTGCGGATTACCGACAACACCAAAGAACACGTGCCTCCGCAGCAGCAACATCAACAGGCGACCGTGGGCGGGAGTCCCCTAGGTAACAGTGGCACTACGGAAGTTGACCCCGCGCCCCACAAATACAGCTTTTCCAGCTGCAGCTCAGGTGATTCCGGTGTGCGCAGGACTTTCATGCCCACCTTACGCAGCCATAACAAAGTCCCTCCGTTGTTTGAGAGGTCGGCCGCCCAGTGCTGGGACCCCAAATTCGACTCGTCCGTCTTGGAAGAGGCGTGCCGCGAACGCTGCTTCCCGCAGACGCAACGCCGCTTCCGGTACG
>CAEFZP010000116.1:0-5000 GCA_903064625.1 Mallotus villosus | reverse complement strand
ACCACACACACACACCCACACACACACCACACACACACACACACACCCACACACACACACCCACACAACACACACACACGTGCCATAGGAAGGCAGCGTCACCACCGATGCCCTTACAGGAGCTTCAAGGTTCTCCGCGGCTCAGGACGTACCAGCCGTGCTCCTGCGATGAACTGACAGGGGTCCCTCGGGCTTCTTAATGGTGTGCGTGTGTGTGCGTGTTGTTTGTGTGTGTGTGTGTGTGTGCGTGTGTGTGTGTGCGTGTGTGTTGTGTTTGTGTGTGTTTGTGAGTCGGGGGGTCTGACGCAAAGCTACTTTGAGTGCGTCACTCTCTTTTCCCCTCACCACACAAGTTCTCTGAAACGGACACCACGAGTCGGAGAGAGAGGAGACAACCACGTTTGGAGAGAGAGATGAGAGAGAGAGAGAGAGAGAGGGGTGAGAGGATAGGAGAGAGAGAGAGACCGTGGGTGGTTATTACTATATGGTGAGTGGCGGGTGGTGGGGGCTGGTGGGGTGTGAGGGTTGGGGGGTGAGGAGGAAAGCAACGATAGAGATAGGATGATGGGACCCATGATTAAGAAGAATGCGGGAGGGGTAGGATGTATGTCAGAGAGAAAGAGGGGAGCTACTTTTTAGAGGATGGAGAGTGTGAGTAAGGGAGCTGATCAGCGAAACATGGTCGAGAAGATGAGAGGAGGGATTGTAGGGTAGGTGAGGGAGGGGGGAGAGGTAGGGGGTGGGGTTCGGTTGGGGGGAGGTGGGGGGGGGGGTATGGGGGGGGTGGGGGGGGGGGGGGGTGTCGGTGATGGGTAGGGTGAGTGACTGGTGTGAGTTGTGGGGTGGGGTGTTGGTGCGGGTGTGGGTGGCTATGTGTTTTCGTTGTGTTGTTTGTTAGTTTTGTGTGCTTTCTGTGTGGGGTTCGTGTTGTTTTGTGTGGTTGTTTTTGTTTGTTTTTTTGTAGTGGTGGGGTGGTGACGGTTTTGTTGTGGTGTATTTTGTTTTTTTGGTGGTGGTGTGCAGGGGTTGGGGGTATTTGTGGAGGTGTGTATTTGATTGTTGGGAGTGGGGTCTTTAAGGTGGCTCCGGTAGGGGGTTGTGGCGAGGGGGGTGTGGTGATGGTTTTGTCGAGGCTTGTCGGGGTTTCTTTTTGTTTTCTCTGAGTTACTTTTTGGTTGAGTGTTGTTTGTGTTGGGTGTTTGTTGGTGTAGGTTGGGGTGTGTGTGGAGCGGTTTTGTCTGTAGTAGGTTGTTTAGGTTGTTGGGTGTTTGTGGTTGGGGTTTTTTTGTGGGTTGTGTTGGGGTGTTGTGTTGTTTGGGGGTGTTGGGGGTGGTTGTGTTCGGTTGTTAGTTTTTACGGTGTACTCTGTTTTACTCTATTTAATTTGTTATTTCGTGTTGGAGAGTTGGGGGGTGTGTAGGTGTCGGAGAAGGGAGAGTTTTTGGGTGTTGTGAATGGGTGTTTGTTTTTTGGAAAAAGGTGTTGGGCTATTTATTTAAGGGTTATTTTTGGGGGTGGGGGGGGCGTGTGGGGTGCGGCGAGGTTCGTGGTTTTTCAACACGCGGTGTATCCCCGGGGTGTGGAGGTGGTGTGTTGTTGTTCGCCATCCTTGGTGTCCGGGCTACTCCGTTGTAAAGCTGCCAGGAGGTTCGGGTTCTGGTCGGTGGTGTGATGGGTGGGTCGTCGGTTGCGGTGGTTGTGTTGGGCGGGGTGGGGGGCACATGCCTGTTGGCGGGGTAGGGGGGTAGTGCGCGGGTTTGGGTGTGGGGTTTGTGTAGCGGGGTCGTAATGGGGTGGTGTGTTGGGGGGGGGGATGGGGTGGTGTGGGGTGGGGTCAGGGCGGGCCTGGGTTAGACTGGGTGGAGTGTGTGGGGACTCTGGGGGGTCTACTATGGGGGCTGCGGTCGGGCGGTGTGCGGTAGGGAGTGTAGGGGGGGGTTACGGGGGAGAAATGTTTTTGGGGCCAGATGTAGTAGTGGGGGATGCGGGTGACCTTTTTGTTTGTTAGTTCGAAACTTTTTTGTGTTCTTATGTTGTTGTGTCCTTGTTTGCTTTGGTGTTTTTTTGTTTGTTGTTTTTTTCTTGTATTGCTGTATCTGCCTTCGGTTCTAGGTGTGGGCGGCGTGGTTCTTTTGTGTTATTTTTGGAGGATTAATTTGTGTGGGTGTGTGTTTTGTTTGGTGAGTTGGCGAGGGGTTCATTTCCTGGTTTTTTTATTTTCCAGAGAGAGAGAGTGAGAGAAGGATACAAATTGCTAGATTATGGTCGGCGAGGGGTAAGGGGGGAGCTTTGTAACCAGCCTATCCCTGTCACAGATTACCCGTGACATCTCTACTCTTATAAACATACCTGCCCACGCACGTCAAGGGCCGAGCCGAGTTTCCAGTGTCACGGGACAGGAAGTCCGGTTGGTGTCCGCCAGGGATTGGCCAAAGGTTCTGTCCTCTGAGCCAATGTAACGAGATTCCACAGAGCAGCACTGTAGTACGAGAAGAGTATTGTGTCTCTGTGTGTGAGAGAGAGAGAGAGGGAGGGAGAGGGAGAGAGAGAGAATGGAGAGAGAGAGATGGGGAGAAGATAGTGGGGAGAGGAGTATTGAAGCAAGAAGGACATAAATGTGAGTGAGAGAAGGTGTTAGTCAGTAGAGAAAGAGAGAGAAGGGGAAAGGAGCGTGTGAGAGAGAGAGGGGGAGACAGGCGTGTGAGAGAGTGCGTGTGTGTTTGTGTGTGTGTGAGAACTAGGGGAAGGAGAGGGCCCTTGTCTGTGGTGTATACAGGCTTGGGATGTACATGTGGAATGTCCCAGTTCCTCTCCTAGACCCCGGCCCATCCTCCACCTCCTTCTCTCTCTCCCCCTCTCTCATCTGCCTCTCTCGCCCTGTCTCCACTCTCGCTCTCTCTTTCGGGTCCCTCTCTCTCGCTCCTCTTCATCCAGTCATTCCATCCTTTATTAGATCACCCCAGCCTCTGCAGGTTTGTTTGTGTGTGAAACAGAGAGGAGGTGCAGAGGGAGAGGAGAACATGGCATAGAGAGAGAGAGGAGAGAGAGAACATGGCAGAGAAGAGAGAGAGAGAGAAGAGAGAGAGAACATTGTCAGAGAGAGACAGGGAGTAGAGCGCACCCTGTCATGCTCGCGTCTCTGCGCTTGAGGGAGAGACGCGCATGTGCAGATGAGAGAGAGAGTTTATCTGTCTATGAAAGTTGAATAGAGTGAGAGATCTGGAGGGATAATACAACAATACCACGAAGGGGGGCACTGACTGACTCATCCAGACATGGGGAGTTGTGTGTGTGTCTCTATTCCTTGTGTGTGTGTGTCCATGAATATTTGTTTGTTTGCCTGTGTCTTGGAATGTGTGTCTGTGACCAGTGGTGTGTGGGTGTGTGTATGTATTAACCATGTGTGTGTGTGTGTGTGCTTGTGTGTGGGTGTGTGTGCAATCATCATCAGCCTAGCGGGACAGAAGGACCGCAGATGTCGCTGGCCCCAGGAGAGGTGGACTGTGGATGGTAGTGCCCTCCTGGGTGGTAGTGCCCCTCCTGGGTGGTAGTGCCCTCCTGGGTGTAGTGCCCTCCGTAGTGCCCCTCCTGGGTGGTAGTGCCCCTCCTGGGTGGTAGTGCCCCTCCTGGGTTGTAGTGCCCCTCCTGGGTGGTAGTGCCCTCCTGGGGGTAGTGCCCCTCCGTGGTTGGGTGGTCCGTGCTCCTGGGGTGGAGTGCCCCTCCTGGGTGGTAAGTGCCCAGTGCCTCCTGGGTGGTAGTGCCCCTCCTGGGTGGTAGTGCCCCTCCTGGGTGTAGTGCCCTCCTGGTGTGTGTAGTGCCCTCCTGGGGGGTAGTGCCCCTCCTGGTGTAGTGCCCTCCTGGGGGGTAGGCCGCCGCTGGGTGGTAGTTTTCTGGTCGGTCGCTGTTCCGGTGGGTGGTGTTGGGAGGCCTCGTTTCTTTGGGGCTGTGGGTTTGGGTGTATGGTGCCGCTCGTCTGGGTTTTGGAGTGGCCTGTCGGCCGTCGTCTTGTGGGTGTTGGGGGGGTGGAAGGGTGTCCCCGCCGTGGGTGGATTCCCCCTCCTGTGGTGGTAGGCCTGTTGGCGTCGGGGGCTGGGGGGGGCTGTGGTGGGTCCCCTCAGCTGGGTTGGATTGGCCCCTTTGTCGTGGGGGGGTGGTAGTGGTTGGTGCCTTGGGGCTTTTGGCTGTTGGTGGTTGGGTGGGGTCTGTTGTGGTGTTGGTGGGGTGTTGTTTTGTGTTTTTTGTGTTCTCGTCTGGGGTCTGTGCGTCTTGGGGTGGGATTGTTGACGTGTGTGATTCGGTGCCGGGGTGATGGTAGCCGACCCGGCCGGGGGGGTAGGCCCTCCTGGGTTTGGGTGTGAGGTCTGCGCCTTTTCTGTTGTCGTTTTGAGGGGTATGTGGCCCCTCCTGGGGTGGTAGGGGCGGGGTGTGGTGCCGCCGTGTTTGTGTTGGAAGGTGGGTAGGTGGGGTGTTGGATTGGCCTCTGCGGGTTGCTGGGGGAGGGTGGCCGGGGGCGGGGTGTCCGGTGGGTGTGGTGTCTGTGGGCCCGCCTGGGTGGTAGGCCCCTCCTTGGTGGTAGTGCCCCTACCTGGGGTGGTAGAGTGCCCTCCTGGGTGGTAGTTTGCCCCTCTCGTGGGTGTAGTGCCCTCCTGGGGTGGATGTGCCCTCACTGGGTGGTGTGCCCCTCGCCCCTCCTGGGTGTAGTGCCCTCTGGGTGGTAGTGCCCCCTTCCTTTGTGGTAGTGCCCCCCCCTGGGTGGATGGGGCGGTGGGTTTGTCCGGGGGGGGTGGGGTCGGGGAAGGGGGGTTTGTAACCCATCTGCATATCGGGATGCACTGCTTGAATCATTACATTGGGCAGCTGACCTTGTTTGTTTATTAGTGCTTCCGTTTGTAGTTTGCATGCCCGGTGGGCGTGGGTCTTGCGTCGTGTTTCGTGTGGTCAGTGGCTTGCGTGGTAAAGGAGTTGGTGGTGGGTTGGTTTGCGTGGTGGGTCTTCGTGAG
>CAEFZP010000115.1:140000-160236 GCA_903064625.1 Mallotus villosus | reverse complement strand
AGCCATGTCATTTCCCTCTGTTTGGAGCCAGATAGGAACACGTGCTATAACAAGTGTCTCGCCCTGTCAGAGAGGGACGCCAGGCACTGTGTGGATGGAGAGAGGATGGAGTTCCAGGTGCTGTGTGGATGGAGAGGATGGAGTTCCAGGCGCTGTGTGGATGCTGAGAGGATGGAGTTCTAGGCCCTGTGTGGATGCTGAGAGGATGGAGTTCCAGGCACTGTGTGGATGCTGAGAGGATGGAGTTCCAGGCACTGTGTGGATGCTGAGAGGATGGAGTTCTAGGCACTGTGTGGATGCTGAGAGGATGGAGTTCCAGGCACTGTGTGGATGCTGAGAGGATGGAGTTCTAGGCCCTGTGTGGATGCTGAGAGGATGGAGTTCCAGGCACTGTGTGGATGCTGAGAGGATGGAGTTCCAGGCACTGTGTGGATGCTGAGAGGATGGAGTTCCAGGCACTGTGTGGATGCTGAGAGGATGGAGTTCCAGGCACTGTGTGGATGGAGAGGATGGAGTTCCAGGCACTGTGTGGATGGAGAGGATGGAGTTATAGGCACCGTGTGGATGGAGAGAGGATGGAGTTCAAGGCACTGTGTGGAGGATGGAGTTCACTTCCCTATTGATCTGCACACAGACAGATGCAGAGAGTTGGGTGTGTTGCAGTCCGCTTGCCGCCCTTCAGGAGGATAGTTAGTGAGTCATGCAGACAAGCTGTCCTGCCAGAACAGGATCTCCCTCTCCCCCCTCCCTCTTCTTCTTCTTCTTCTTTACCCACCACTGTTAGGACACTCCTTGACCCCCCCTTTCCCCCTTCCCCCCTCACAGCAGTGTGCTGCGTCTTCCTGGCACAGTGACATATCATCAACCGCCCCACACACACACACACACACACACACACACACTCACACACACACAACCCCATGCCCCACCACACTCCCAACACACACACAACCCCATGCCCCACCATACCCCCCCCACACACACACCTGTGCACCAGTGGTGTGCTGACACGTCCTGCACCCTCTGCTTTGATGTGTGTCTGCAGGTGTTACAGGAAGAGACGTCCATCCCAGGAAGTGACCTCCACCTGCTGTACCTCAGCTCACGGGCGGCCGGCTACAAGCCTGTCCTGAAAGTCACCATGACCCAGTCCAGCATCCCCTTCAACCTCATGAAGGCAAGTAAACCAGGAACACTCTGAAATCACAACCCTGCGTTTACTTACACAAGCCAAGGACTGGCAGTTGTGGAATATAAAGTAAGCTTTAGCCTTAATCAGTTTGGTCATTAATTTAGTAGATGTTTTCAAAAGTGTAGCGCATATAGAGGAATAGTGCATATAGAAAGGGCAGCAGAAGCTCAAGGATAAGAAGCTCAGGAGTTCTAACAATTCTAACAGTATTTCGGTGGTCAGAGTCAAGGAACGGTATGTATTTACCAGGAACTCGTTTTGGTATTTATAATGGCTAACCATACTAATAAGCGCTACTGTTTGTATCTCCCCAGGTGCACCTGATGGTGGCGGTAGTGGGCCGGTTGTTCCAGAAGTGGTTCCCAGCTCAGCCCAACCTCTCCTACACCTTCATTTGGGACAAGACTGACGCCTATAACCAGAAAGTCTATGGACTCTCAGAGGCAGTCGGTAAGTTAGCATAGCTAAAGGAACTGGCTAACTAATTGAGCTTAGGGCAATGGATGGGTTAGCTTAGCTGTGGCACGTCTGGCTAATGCTAATTCAGTTGGGATGGAATTGAAAAGAAGGCCTAGCATGCTACACTAGACCTGGATGGGTTAGCTTAGCTGTGGTACGTCTGGCTAATGCTAATTCAGTTGGGATGGAATTGAACAGAAAGCCTAGCATGCTACACTAGAGGAGGTACTAAAGTAGAATAACATTTCAGTCCCAAACAGCTGTCCTCTCTGCTAAGCACAAGAGCTCCAGAAACATTCCACTGTTACATTTGTATGTTTTTTCTTGAACATTCTGTCTCGGGATATTTGATACTGAGAAAACAGCCTTGCTGTCAAAGCCTTTTGTGTTGAGATGTTACACTCTGAACCCTGTGGGGTGTCTCTGTTTTACAAGTGATTCCATGAGTGCCTCTCTCTTTCTCTGTCCCCTCTCGCTCTTATACTCTCTCGCTCTCTCTCTCTCTCTCTTTCTCTGTCCCCTCTCGCTCTTATACTCTCTCGCTCTCTCTCTTTCTCTGTCCCCTCTCACTCTTATACTCTCTCGCTCTCTCACATCCTCTCTTCCTCATTTCCTGTCTGTCCTCTCTACCAACTCCCCCTCTTTCTCCACCACCTTCTTCTCCCTATCTCTCCCTCTCTTGAGCCTCTTGTCTCTCTCTCTCTCTCTCTCTCTCTCTCTTTCTCTCTGTCTCCACTTCCTGTTATTTCGTTCTGCTGACAGTGTTTTCTTTGCATGTGTGATTACCATACAACTGAAAACCACTGCGAGGAACACAAATGTGTGTGTGCTTGCGCGTGTCTCTGTGTGTGTACCGAAACATTTATTTCTTTGCTTCACTCCTCCTCCCATCTGCGTTGTGAAGGTCACAGCAAAAGCTGTGGCTTTTCTTCTAAATATACTGCAGCAACGATCTCTCTCTCTATCTCTCTCTCTCTCTCTCTCTCTCTTCATCTCTATATATCTCTCTCTACGCTATCTATCTCTCTCTGTCTCTCTCTCTCTCAAGCACACACACACAACTGGTATGGATAGACAGTACAGTTCTCACAAAAGCCAACTGTACACACATGGTCTGCCATTACACTGTTTTACTCTCTCTCTTTCTCACACACACACACACACACACACACTCTTTCCCACTCACACAGCCGACAGCAAGGCATGTACTGACACTCCCCCCTCATGGGAGAATGAGTAGAGCACAGAGAAGTGATGAGGGCTAGGGCACAGACTGGGATGGAGGGTGGATGAGTGAGACATGAAAATACAGAGAGAGAGAGAAATCTCCCCCTGCTCTTTAACAGGCATGGATGGAGAGAGGGATGAACCTGTCATGGGTAGCTAGATAGAGGGAGGGAAGAAGGGATGGATGGATGGAGAGAAAGAAGGACAGATAGATGGAGGGGGAAGGGGAGGAATAGAGGGAGGGATGGACTGGACTGTGGTTATTGATCAGTGTTTTATCTCCACTCTTAATCAGACTCCTGGGCTTGTAATGTTGCTTTTAACACACACACACATAAACACATTAACACATAAACACACACACACACACACACACTTGTGGTTATTGATCCTAGGAAGGGTCTGCAGAGTGCCCGTCTAGATTTGATTGGCTAAGGACAGATGGGACATTTGATGTGATTGGTGGAAAACGGACAGGACATCTCCTGTAATTGGTTAATGACAGATAGGATCTGAAATGATTGGACGAGGACAGGGTGGAATGTTACATTTCGAGAGTTTTAACGCTTTCTGTTAAAATGTAAATGTTGTCTTAGGGATGTGTATATAACGTTAATGTGTTCAAATGTAAACAATATTGTTTATATGATATCTGTGGTGTGTGTGTGAGCAGTTTCGGTGGGTTTCGAGTACGAGTCGTGTCTGGACCTGATCCTGTGGGAGAAGAGGACCACCGTGCTTCAGGGCTACGAGCTGGACGCCTCCAACATGGGGGGATGGACCCTGAACAAACACCACATCCTGGACATCCAGAACGGTAGGAACACGCACGCACACACCTCCCAGACGCACGCACACACCTCCCAGACGCACACACCTCCCAGACGCACACACCTCCCAGAGGCAGCTGGAGCTCTTCATTCATGTGGTGTGGAGCCCTAACAGGCTCTTAAGTGCTGTTACCAGATAGCTTTACACACAGCTTATCATTATGCTGTGACATAAGCCTGTTAAACAGGCAGACACGCATACATTACAGGCTTAGCACTGACACACGGCTAACAGAGAGACAGCGAGGGTGCGTGTGCGGAGCGCGGTGAAGGATGAACCAATGTCCAACCAAACAGCCAACTGACAACTCCCTTGTCTTAGTGTACAACCCCCAGCCAAGCACACTGACATCTTTGTCAGTGTGTGTGTGTGTGTGTGTGTGTGTGTGTGTGTGTGTGTGTGACCTTGACACAGAGTACAGTCAAGCAGAGAGATTGTTGGCAGCCGAACGTTGGTGGTGGCGTGTCATCAAACGAGGACGCGAGATCAGGGTGATGGATGCCAACGGTGCCACCCCCTTCTCCTTAGCAACACTCACTAAGGAGGAGGGAGGGAGGGAGGGAGGGAGGGAGGAGAGAGTTTATCAAACGGACAGAGGGGGAGAGTGTGTGTGTCGAGAAGGGGGGAAAAGTGCAGAGAGTAGACGCGAGAGAGAAGAGGGAGAGAATACGCGAGATGGTGAGAGTTTTAGAGTTTTATACCAGACGCAGAGTCAGGACGATGTCAGGACATCTCTAGAAGTCACATTCCCATCGGCCGAGAGGCATTAGGTAAGACCGCTAGCGCCAGGCGTGTGAGTGTGCGCAGGGGGGTGACTCCTAAGTGAACCAGCCTGTTCATCAAACTAACGGCTGAAAGAGGAAGCCTGTCCACTTGTCAAACTGACAGCTGTCTTAATGGAAAAGACCTGCGAGAGGAGGGGGGGGCGAGAGACTGTGTCAGTGGCGCTGATGTTAGAGGAGCGGGAGAAGAGGGGGGTGAGTGTGAGGAGGAGGAGAGAAGGGTGTTATGTGAGGAGGAGAGGAGGAGAGAAGGGTGTTATGTGAGGAGAGGAGGAGAGAAGGGTGTTATGTGAGGAGGAGAGGAGGAGAGGAGGGTGCTATGTGAGGAGGAGGAGAGGAGGGTGCTATGTGAAGAGGAGGAGAGGAGGAGGAGAGGGGGGTGTTATGTGAGGAGGAGGAAGAGAGTAGAGTGTTATCATAGGAGGAAGAGAGGAGGAGGAGAGGAGGGTGTTATGTGAGGAGGAGAGGAGGAGAGGAGGGTGCTATGTGAGGAGGAGAGGAGGAGAGGAGGGTGCTATGTGAGGAGGAGGAGAGGAGGAGGAGAGGAGGGTGTTATGTGTGGAGGAGGAAGAGAGGAGAGTGTTATCATAGGAGGAAGAGAGGAGGAGGAGGAGAGGAGGGTGTTATGTGAGGAGGAGGAAGAGAGGAGAGTGTTATCATAGGAGGAAGAGAGGAGGAGGAGGAGAGGAGGGGTGTTATGTGTGGAGGAGGAAGAGAGGAGGAGTGTTATCATAGGAGGAAGAGAGGAGGAGGAGGAGAGGAGGGGTGTTATGTGAGGAGGAGGAAGAGAGGAGAGTGTTATCATAGGAGGAAGAGAGGAGGAGGAGGAGAGGAGGGTGTTATGTGAGGAGGAGGAAGAGAGGAGAGTGTTATCATAGGAGGAAGAGAGGAGGAGGAGGAGAGGAGGGTGTTATGTGTGGAGGAGGAAGAGAGGAGAGTGTTATCATAGGAGGAAGAGAGGAGGAGGAGGAGAGGAGGGTGTTATGTGAGGAGGAGGAAGAGAGGAGAGTGTTATCATAGGAGGAAGAGAGGAGGAGGAGGGTGTTATGTTAGCAGGAGGAGCGGAGATGAAGAAGAGAGCTTAGGATGATTGGAAAATGAGGATGATTAGAGGAGGGTGTGATGTAGGAGTATGTGATGGGACTGTAGATGACAACATATGGTGCATTTCCACTGCATGGTACCGCCTCGACTCTCCTCGCCTTTTTTGGCATCACTACGACAACCACCTACACTGAGGGGGGTGCCAACTGCGCTGGGAAACGAAGCACCTGGTACCCAGAGAGAGGGGAGCAGAGTGTAGCCTGGTACCCAGAGCGGAGTGTAGCCTGGTACCCAGAGCGAGGGGAGGGGAGTGTAGCCTGGTACCCAGAGCGAGGGGAGGGGAGTGTAGCCTGGTACCCAGAGCGAGGGGAGCGGAGTGTAGCCTGGTACCCAGAGCGAGGGGGGAGCGGAGTGTAGCCTGGTACCCAGAGAGAGGGGAGTGTAGCCTGGTACCCAGAGCGAGGGGAGCGGAGTGTAGCCTGGTACCCAGAGAGAGGGGAGTGTAGCCTGGTACCCAGAGCGAGGGGAGCGGAGTGTAGCCTGGTACCCAGAGCGAGGGGAGGGGAGTGTAGCCTGGTACCCAGAGAGAGGGGAGTGTAGCCTGGTACCCAGAGCGAGGGGAGCGGAGTGTAGCCTGGTACCCAGAGCGAGGGGAGTGTAGCCTGGTACCCAGAGCGAGGGGAGGGGAGTGTAGCCTGGTACCCAGAGAGAGGGGAGTGTAGCCTGGTACCCAGAGCGAGGGGAGCGGAGTGTAGCCTGGTACCCAGAGAGAGGGGAGTGTAGCCTGGTACCCAGAGCGAGGGGAGCGGAGTGTAGCCTGGTACCCAGAGCGAGGGGAGTGTAGCCTGGTACCAGAGCGAGGGGAGCGGAGTGTAGCCTGGTACCCAGAGCGAGGGGAGCGGAGTGTAGCCTGGTACCCAGAGCGAGGGGAGTGTAGCCTGGTACCCAGAGCGAGGGGAGCGGAGTGTAGCCTGGTACCCAGAGAGAGGGGAGTGTAGCCTGGTACCCAGAGCGAGGGGAGCGGAGTGTAGCCTGGTACCCAGAGCGAGGGGAGCGGAGTGTAGCCTGGTACCCAGAGAGAGGGGAGTGTAGCCTGGTACCCAGAGCGAGGGGAGCGGAGTGTAGCCTGGTACCCAGAGCGAGGGGAGCGGAGTGTAGCCTGGTACCCAGAGAGAGGGGAGTGTAGCCTGGTACCCAGAGCGAGGGGAGCGGAGTGTAGCCTGGTACCCAGAGAGAGGGGAGTGTAGCCTGGTACCCAGAGCGAGGGGAGGGGAGTGTAGCCTGGCCTGGTACCCAGAGCGAGAGGAGCGGAGTGTAGCCTGGTACCCAGAGAGAGGGGAGGGGAGTGTAGCCTGGTACCCAGAGCGAGGGGAGTGTAGCCTGGCCTGGTACCCAGAGCGAGGGGAGGGGAGTGTAGCCTGGCCTGGTACCCAGAGCGAGGGGAGGGGAGTGTAGCCTGGCCCATGCAGGTGAAAAGCTCCATTAGAGGATGCAGTAGAGTTATGAGGTCCTAATGGGGTTGGGTCAGTCAGAACAGAACCAGGTGCTGCTCTGTCTGTTAGAACATCTGGGATGATGTCTATCAATGTTAGTGCTAACAGGGACAGTGGGGATATATGATGATGGTGATGAGGATTGTGATTAAGGATGGGGACCAGATCGGGCTGCAGACTCTGTCCGGACATTCACCTTGACTGTGAAACCCTGTCGCCTGGAACAGTTAAGCTGACGAGACAGTGCAGCCACACACCCTGAAAGGTGTGTGTGTGTGTGTGTGTGTGTGTGTGTGTGGTGTGTGTGTGTGTGTGTGTGTGTGTGTGTGTGTGTGTGTGTGTGTGTGTGTGTGTGTGTGTGTGTGTGTGTGTGTGTGTGTGTGTGTGTGTGCGTGTGCGTGTGCGTTGATGCTCAGGCCAGCTCTCCTCCAGCACATGCCGTTTTTTACACACACAAACACACCCATAAAAGTATAACAGTGTCGTCAACACTAAACAGCTGTCTTGGTGTATGTGTTGGACAGAGCATAGTAAATGATTTAGACATAGTGCTTAGTGAGACGGGGCTTTCATAAAGGTACCAGCTTATAGCCGTGGAGGACAATGACAACATGTACTGTGAATAATGTTGTGTGGAATTGTGTGCGTGTGAAGATAATTGTATCGAAGGAGATTGTACAGTATATTCACATACTGTAAATGATTCAGTCACAGCTCTACCGTAGGTTCTTTATTCTTTTGTCGACACACGCACGGTCTATGATGCTTAACTAATCACACAAAGTAAGGCCAATTGTATTATCATCGGTCCATCTCTGCGGTTGTCAAGGGTGATTGTTGTCAGGCTGGCTGTTGTTGCCGGGCCGGAGTAGTGGGAGTTTGGGAGTCGGGGAGGGGGGGTTCCTGGTCTTTCATGGTCCCGTTTCAGAATGACACTAAGCTCCCTCCCTGCCCCCCCATGGACTTAGTGCCAGCTTGTCCTAGCCAATTCCTCTGGTCTTTCATCTCTACACACACATTCTCTCTCGGCCCTCTCTCTTTTCAACATCAACATGCACTTTCTTTCTATCTCTCTGTCTATGCCAGTTTCCTTTTGTCCCTCCCTCCCTCTCTCTCTCTCTCTCTCTTTCTCTCTCTCTCTCTCTCTTTCTCTCTCTCTCTCTTTTACAAAGTAGTGGCTCTTTGAGGCCCCACTGGGTCCCAAATAGTCCCTCTCCTCCTTAATCCCTCTCTCCTCTCCTCTCTCATCCTTCTATCGCCCATTACTTCTCATCCCTCTTCTCAAACTGCATCTCAGCTCAGCTGAAACCTTTTACCCTCTCACCTCCACTCTCCTCCTCAACACACACACACACACACACACTCCTCAACACACACAAACACACACACAGAGAGAGACCTCTAACCACCAATTGTGGACCAGCTCTTCAGTCTCACCATTACTGCCCCCTGCCACACACACACACACACACACACACACTCTCACTCCCCCGCCCATTACTCTATCAGCCAGGAAGACAATCAAGCCCCATTACAGACTCCAGCCCTGCTGTCCTTCCTTCTCTCTCTCTCTCTCTCTCTGACACACGGAAACTCACAAACACTCCTGTCCACCGCTGGGCTGGGAAATTGTGATTACTACTGTCAGTCTCTTGAGCCAAAATGGCCGCCTCAACTCGATGTTCCTGCCGGGATCTCACTGTTCATACTACCATACTATGCGTACAGTACAGGTAATAGTATGTGTGTATGTATTTAGTATCCATCATCCCACATGGTGTGATAGTGTGTGAGGTGTGTGTGTGTGACAGGACAGGGGTGAGCACTGCTGATACTGCCCGCTGCTCATGGTCGTCCTGGGAACAAGGAGGAGATGATGGGGAAAATCCTGAAGCTGATTTTTCCATTGGACACGCTGGCATGTGTGTGTGTTCCCTCCATGTGTGTGTGTGTGTGTGTGTGTGTGTTCCACCAGTTGTGATATGAATATAATGATGATTCTTTTTCTTTAACTCAACCAACATTTTGGTTTGAATTTATTGGAAGGGTAACGTGTGTGTGTGTGTGTGTGTGTGTGTGTGTGTGTGTGTGTGTGTGTTGACATAGCAGCCCAGGTGTGTTGGCTGTGTGAAGGCGTCCTCTGTGTGTGCGTGCGTTACACACGATCCTCACTCCTCCTCCTTCTCCCTTCTTCCCCTCCTCGTCCCTCTCTCCCCCTGTCCTCTATCTGTCACCACATCCATCAAATCACCAGCCATCCCTCGCTCCCTACCCCCCTGGGCCTGCTCCAGCCCAGAAGCTGAGACTGCACAGCCGGGGTTGTGTGTGGGGGTGTGTGCGAGTGGGTTTTTAGGGAGGGGGGTTGAGGGTGTTAGTTTGTGTCTTGAGGGGAGGTGTACTGCGTGCTGTGTGTGTGTAGGCGTGTGTGTGTGTGTAGGCGTGTGTGTTCCCCGCGGATCAAACCCCCTGATGACAGTACATGTTCTGAGATTGCTGTCCGGGATTTACCCTGAAAAGCGCTTTCAAGCACATTTATTTCAAATGCCAATCATTACAATATTTCTCCCTGTACCATGATATCTTACCCAGAACACACACGCACACCTCCAGTGATAGATGGACACATCACAGTGTTCTTCTCAGACTCTCATCCCTACTATACATCCTTACTAAGCTTGCAGGATAAAGAGAGAGAGAGGGGGGGGGGAGAGAAGGAGAACGAGAGGTGGCGGTGCGAGAGATAAGGAAAGCATGTAAAAAGAGAAAAGGGGGAAAAAGAAAGCTCCAGATTCAAGGTACCAATCAGGCTGTGTTCCTTCCATTTCCTGTCTGCCAGCCTCCTAGCAGACTCCACTTCCTGTTTCAAACACACAATCCTCAAGTGTGCTCCCGACACTTGTCTGCCGGCCTCTCGACATCACCCTCGAGTCGCCCTTTTTTTTTCCTGTTTCTCTCTCCTTTCCTCAATCCCTCTCTCCGTCTGCAGGCTGAGATAAGGTCGTTTTTGTTTACAGACAGACAGACACACACACACACACACACACACAGCAACAGGTCCGTGGTTTTAGGGGAAGCCAGCTCTTCAGAGAAATCTGTAATCTGAAAGACAGCATCCTTTTCCACTCCTCTCTTTCTTTCTCTCTACTTCTCTGCCCCCCTCATTCTCTCTCTCTCTCAATCCCTTATTCATTGTGTTGGAAAGAGGACAGACACTTCCACATCACATTCACACACAGACGCACACACACAGACGCACACACACAGACGCACACACACAGACGCACACACACAGACGCACACCAAACTACTGATGATGACTGCAGAGGCACACACATTTCAAATCCTTCCAAACACCTGTGTGAATCTCCCCCAATCCCAGTGAGTGGAGCTGGAGTTTGTGGGGGGTCTGGTGTGTGTGGTGGGTCTGGTGTGTGTGTGGTGGGTCAGGTGTGTGTGTGGTGGGTCAGGTGTGTGTGTGGTGGGTCAGGTGTGTGTGTGGTGGGTCTGGTGTGTGTGGTGGGTCAGGTGTGTGTGGTGGGTCAGGTGTGTGTGTGGTGGGTCTGGTGTGTGTGTGGTGGGTCAGGTGTGTGTGTGGTGGGTCAGGTGAGTGTGTGGTGGGTCACGTGTGTGTGTGTGTGTGTGCTGTGGCTTTAACGACAGCAGGGGACTCCTCAATACTGCCTCAAGGTGTCCCCCAGCGCACACACCTCCACACACACACCTCCACACACACACCTCCACACACACACACCTCCACACACACACCTCCACACACACACCTCCACACACACACCTCCACACACACACACCTCCACACACACACCTCCACACACACACACCTGCACACACACACCTCCACACACACACCTCCACACACACACACCTCCACACACACACCTCCACACACACACACCTGCACACACACACCTCCACACACACACCTCCACACACACACACCTCCACACACACACCTCCACACACACACACCTGCACACACACACCTCCACACACACACCTCCACACACACACCTCCACACACACACCTCCACACACACACACACCTCCACACACTGCCCCCACACTGCCCCCACACTAGTCTCTTTCATCTGGCGTTATCTGGGGCTCTCAGCAGCATGGAGCTCCATGCTTCCAGCCCACGTCTCAGCAGGTGGGCCAGTTCTCTCTCACACACACACACACACACACACACACACACACACACACACACACACACACACACACACACACACAACACACACACACACACACACACACACACACACCACACACACACACACACACACACACACACACACACACACACACACACACTCTAACAACCCCGCAGGAGCTCAGGGGGAAGCGCCTAGGCATCGGGGAACGCGAAATGGTTATTTACCGATTCTCTTTCCTCTCTGCTACATCTATCCATACAAACACATACATGCATACAGTACATACGTAGACATCATGGAGCTTATTTAAACATCTATGTAGAACCTGCCAGGGTCTAAAACTGGTGGTGAACTGGTCAACTTCCTGGTTTCTGCTTCCTGCTCTATGTTCCTGGGATAGTGTTGATTTGCTCCTCTCCCCCAATAGACGTTTAGATAGAGAATGAAATAGGGGTCAGAGTTCACTAGGGCAGTGTGTGTGTGTGTGTGTGTGTGTGTGTGTGTGTGTGTGTGTGTGTGTGTGTG
Source organism: Mallotus villosus (assembly GCA_903064625.1). NCBI lineage: Eukaryota > Metazoa > Chordata > Actinopteri > Osmeriformes > Salangidae > Mallotus > Mallotus villosus. The sequence continues at coordinate 148,508 of CAEFZP010000115.1, read as the reverse complement.
TGTGTGTGTGTGTGTGTGTGTGTGTGTGTGTGTGTAGCAACTGAGAATAGGTTCCATCCATCTCATTTACTCAGGCAGTGTCACAAATGGCCTGAAAGCTTAGCTTCTCTCACACACACACACACACACACGCACACACACACACACACACACACACACAGTGAAACAACCTTCAGGAGACGTTAGCTCGTCCTGTGAAGGTGTGTGAGTTTGTTCGTGGCAGTATTAGAAAGATTCTGGGAAGAAATTAAGTCAAGGTTAAAAGTGTGTGTGAGGGAGAGTGTGTGTGTGTGTGAGGGAGAGTGTGTGAGGGAGAGTGTGTGTGTGTGTGAGGGAGAGTGTGTGTGTGTGTGAGGGAGCGTGTGTGTGTGTGTGTGTGTATATTGCTCGCTCAGCACCGTTGGGAGACCAATCAGTTACTCCGCTTCAACAACATACCAACTCTCAGCACACTAACTAACACACACACTAACACACACACACTAACACACTAACACACACACACACTAACACACATGCACATGTGCAGACACCCACAGAGCTTTAAGATCCTTGTGTACTGCTGCTTGTCCCTATCAAGCAGGGAAAGGCCCACCCATGTCCTGTGGAGCTGCAGGACCCCTGCTAGCTAGGCTAACTTTGCCTGGAGGCTAATCAATGACACTACTGATCCTAGCTTAGCTCTGGTGGAGATGTATAATGACCGACTGTGTGTGTGTGTATGTGTGTGTTTGTGTTTGTATTTGTATTTGGTGTGTGTAGAGGGGTCCGCGCTGTGCAAGGGCCCTGCTGCAGAGTGTGGTGGGCTAGCTAAGATGGCGTCATTGATCTGGTAATTAGCAACAGTGGAGAAGCTGCCTGGTAGTCCAACATGGCGCCCCGTGTGAATAATTTAAGTCACCCAGCGTGAAGCCGCTGTTTGAAGTATCCTCTTTGAAGCCTCAGCTCCACGTTGTACCACACCCCTCTCCTCCGTCTCCAGACCTCCTTCCCACACTTCTCGCCTCCTCTTCCGTTTCATTTCTTCCTACAGAATTCCATCAGTGATCCTCTGCAGTGCAAATGTTAACAAAGTTGGATCGGCGTTAGAACAATGTTTAAACTGTCTCAGGACGTGTGTGTGTGTGAGTGAGAGAGGAGAGAGAGAGAGAGAGAGAGAGAGAGAGAGAGAGAGAGAGGAGAGAGAGAGGGAGAGAGAGAGAGAGAGGCAGGCTGGCAGTAGAACGTGTGTGTAATGGGGGTGTCGGCTATGTTAGGTTGTGAGAATGACAAGGGCTGACCACATTTGTTATTTCTAGACAACCCAAACACACCATCTGTCCATCCATCCATGCACTCTCTCATCTCTCTTCTTTTCTCACTCATACTCTCTCTCTATCTCTCGCTCTCTCTCTCTCTCTCTCTCTCTCTCTCTCTCTCTCTCTGTCTCTCTCTCTCTCTCACCCTCACCCTCACCACATTCCTCTTGCTACAAGTAAGCAAGGCCCTTCTCCAGAACCAGCAGAACCACTACAAGTCAAGAAGTCGTTTTATGTCGTCGAGGTTGAGAGAGGGGCCTTTCCGTCACCTTTCACAGTATCATTTAGCATCAAGCCGACAGCAGACGAAGCTGTTCCTCCCGACCTCAGTCATGACAGCTGCTGGTGACACTCGGCCTGTGTGTGTTCTGGATCCAGAGAGTCTCGCTGAAGAGGACTCCCTCTTGTTTCTCCTCCTCCTTGTTTCTCCTCCTCGAGCTTTGAAAGGATATACTTCAGAACCATCTACTCGTAGACGCTTAGCAGGCATTCATCTCGACGTCATGGCGATCATTGTGTCGAGGCGCAGTGATCTGTGTGGCTGGCCTTCACCAAGCTGTCCACACTGGAGACAAGAGTAGTGTCACGCAGACGCAAGTCACTGGATTACAATATTCGGATCCTCGTACCTGTTGAAGAGCTGATCTTCAGAGAGGAAGGAGGGGGAGAGAGAAAGGGAGACTGTTGATGAAAAGGAGGGAAGTAAAGAATTGCTCTTACCTTTCGATCTGTTAAACACTTGTCTTTTGGCAGTTGTACTTATTCTTGTTATGGAAGTTTTTACTCCACCACTTGGACTAAGGTAGAAGCAGGAGACGATGGAATTTCAATCACAATATATGTCTTTATTACGCACGCAAGCAGAGATAGTGGCTAGGTGTACACTGAGTCTTTGAAGCAGAGCTCAGTGACGTGCTCTCTGTGTTTACAACAGACGGGCGCATCACACAGGTTGGGGTAAAACACAGTCAGGGTGACCTTGATCTGACACGACACACAAACGTTGTGTTCCTGTTCTCAACCATCAGGACATTCCTGGCCCAATCACAACCTTTGGCCCTCAGTAGCCAGGCCTAGTACACTTGTACAGAGACAAGAGCAAAGCTTTGAGACGTTGAAAATAGCAAGGTCGGTCGTTTCTTAGTCAAAGCATATCTATCAAAGATATTCTCATTACGCCCCTCAATCACTTCACATCCCTCCCTCATGCTCTGTTCTGCTCTCTCCATTCACCCTGGCAGTCAGTGCTAGGTATCAAAGCCCCCCCCACCCCCACCCCCACCCCCCACACACAAAGCATTTGGTGTTGTCGGCAAAATATTAAGCAGCGTATAGTTTATCCAGCAGCTCCTGAACGCACCATGGCCCCAGGCACTTCCTCTTCCTGCGTCTTCTTCCCCCCACGACCAATCACAGCCTTTTGTATTAAGCCCTCTAGCCAATCCCAGGCGGTCACTGGGCATGGATGTCTGTGCGTGTGTACGTCCACTTCAATGACACAGTGGGGGGCCACAAAAAACCTAGGAAGCACACACACACCCGCGCGCACACACACACACACACACACTCTAATAGCATTTCTCCACCCTCAAAAATATACATTGTCCCACTCCAACAGATTAATAGCATACTCGTCTGTGTAATTTAGAGTTATATTTCGCTGGTGTTCGATTTTTCATAACTGATCTATTATGATGATTAGATTAGGTAAAGACCAGGCGGGCCTTAGAGGAGGATGTCAAAGCGGTGATTGAGAGGTGCTCTACATGAATTGATCCTGGATATTGATTAAGCTATCACAGTGGCTGGTATGGGAGGGTGGTAATTAATGATGCTAACAAAGATAGTTATTGATTTTGAAATAACCTCTCAATTCCAACAGATCACATGACAGAGGATTGTTTATTATAGGAAGGAGATTTAGGATCAAAATAAAATACATTCTTATTAGTAAAACAAATTATCAAACGTAATATAATTAGTATTGATATCATTATAATAATACCAGTATAGATTATTATATTTAGTATTATTTATATTGTTATTATTAGTAGTATTAATAATAATAATAAAGGTAATGCGTCAATATAAATTATAATTATTAAGTATTCATTCTTTTACATAAAATAATGTTTTTCAATGAATATCCTGTAATGTGATAACAGTAATTCTTTTCTCATGATGTATACGTGCATACACATATTTTTGTTGTTTCCATAATGTAGATCTTGGTTTAATAATACAGTACATTTAAAAAAATATTTTTTTTTATTAATAGTGCACCCTTTATTGTCGCGACGATATCAGGTGTAAAAAGAAAACCATCAAGCAGTAAATAGTATAAAGGACAAAACAGTGCATATATTTGTGGTTTGTTTAAACAAGTTAGAGAAGTAAAATACACCTGCCGCTAGCACTAGCTCTACTTTACAACTAAATAGTTTCTGAAATAGTCTGTGTTCCGCTGTTTGAACGTAGTCATGACGATGTCGGGCGGAAGGGGGAGAGCGGAACACAGCGGATCCTCTGGCTGACATCTGGAAAGCACCAACAGTCCTCCTCTCCTCTCACTTTCATGTCTGTTAATCCACTCTCTGCCTTTAGATTGGTTCTGGGGGGCCTTAAATGAATACCTACACACACACGCGCGCACGCTCACGCACACACATCCTTTAATCTCCGAGTCTGTGTGATCGTTCCCACCCCCTGTAGAGAATAAGGTAGGCCCAGGCAATGTCCTATCCTAACAGACTACCAAACAGGCCCTGCCCTCCAGGCCCAAACACAGAATACACTCTGTCCCCACTGGCTAAATCCCCAGCCTCTTCTCTAGCCTCACCCCCCCAGCCTCACCCCCCCCAGCCTCACCCACAGCCTCTACCACAGTACTGCCAAGTATCCCACTGACCAGCTGTGGAGATCAGTGTTGTAATCATCACTCATGGCTATATCCAAGCACAGCAGCATGTGAACCCTGCTACTTTAGCTTTGATCAAAATTTCACAAGGTGAAATTCATCAGAGGATTACATATTCAAAGCTTTGGTGTTAATTACGTGTTTTGTAAAATGCTAAAGAAAAAAAAATTGTGTGCACTTTACAATTCAGCTTGTGGGTGTACGTACGTGTGTGTGTTTTCAGAGATTGTTTGGCCTCGGGGCAAGAATTATCAGGAAATGAAGTCAAAGCAACAGGGAACCTAAGCTGAATCTAATAAATAAAAGAGAGAGAACGAAGGGGAGAAACACACATCTCCTTGATGTCACAAACATCTTGAGAGACGCGAAACAGCAGGAACCACCACCCCTACTTTCCCTCACCACGTCTCCTCCCCTCCCCTCCTCCCTCCCTCCTCCTCCTCCAGGTATCCTATACAAGGGGAACGGGGAGAACGTGTTCCTGTCCCAGCAGCCCCCGGTCATCAGCAGCATCATGGGGAACGGCCGCCGCCGCAGCATCTCCTGCCCCAGCTGCAACGGGCAGGCGGAGGGCAACAAGCTGCTGGCCCCCCTGGCGCTGGCCTGCGGGGCGGACGGGAGCCTCTTCGTGGGAGACTTCAACTACATACGACGCATCTATCCCTCCGGGAACGTGACCAGCGTGATGGAGCTTAGGTACGGAGGGAGGGAGATGGGGGGGGGGAGGGGGGGGGTGAGATGGGAGGGAGATGGGGGGAGGGAGATGCGGGGGAGGGAGATGGGAGGGAGGGAGATGGGAGGGAGGGTGTAAGGATAGAAGACGGGAGGAAGGGATGGATAGATGGAGAAGGGAGGGAGGGACGGGAGGGGGGGGTGGAGGGGGGGGTGGATGAGGGAGGGAAGAATAGATGAGGAAGAGAGATTGGGAGGTGGGAGGGACAGAAGGATACATGGAGGAGGGAAGGATTGATGAAGGGAGCGTGGGAGATGGGAGGGAGGGATGGATGGGGAGGGATGGATGGATGGAGAAAATGTGTTCACACACTATACTGTCTTATCTGTCTTTTCACTTAAATCCTTTTCAATACCCTGTTCTTTGTGTGAGTCTGTTCTAACAAACTAACTTCTAACATCTCTGACCTCTTTCTTTCACTCCTCTTCTCCTTCCGTGTGTGTCCTCTTTGCTTGCACTCTCCAAAGAAACAAAGATTTCAGACATAGGTAAGAATGACCAACCATGTCACCCTCTCAATGTCTTTCTCTTTCTGTGCATCCACTTGTGACAGCTCGTCTATACCTGTCTGTCTGTACATGGACACTCTTACTAGTGTATCCCTGGGATTGGCCAGTCAGGTTACCAAGTCATCCCTATTAGTTTTCCATCGGACCAATCAGAGGATCTAAATAAAGGGGAGTCTAGATAGCAGGGGGAGGAGTCTCACTGTAGGTAATGATATTAATAGGGATAATGAGGGGATAGAAGAAGAACAATATCTGTCATCTACCACTCTCTCTCTCTCTCTCAAACACGCGCACTAACTTCCTGTCTCTCTCCCTCCTTTTCTCTCAGTCTAATCCTGACTAGCGTTCACGCTAAATCAAGCCTATTCTTCAGCTGTCGGCTCCAATGTTCATGTTAGGCATCAGGCTGAGAGGAGCCTGCAGCAAGGAGGAGCAGAGGAGAGAGGGTGATGGGAGAGGGGGATAGAGGAGAGGAGATGGGGTGATGGGATGAGGGGAGAGGGTGATGGGAGAGGGGATGAGAGGTGGTGATGGGAGAGGGGAGAGGGGGTGATGGGATGAGGGGAGAGGGGGGTGATGGGAGAGGAGAGAATGATGAGGGGAGAGAAGAGGGGGGTGTGGGATGAGGGGAGAGGGGGTGATGGGAGAGGAGAGAAGGATGAGGGGAGAGAAGAGGGGGGTGATGGGATGAGGGGAGGAGAGGGGGGGTGATGGGAGAGGAGAGAGGGATGAGGAGAGAGGAGATGGGGAGAGGAGAGGAAAGACGGATGAGGCGAGAGGAAAGACAGGAGAGAATGAGGGAAAAGAGACTCGAGAGGAGAGGATGGGGAATGGTTTAGAGGAGTGGGTCATGATGGTGAATAACAGATAACAATTGCTATAGTGAAAGAATCACACACACACACTCATTAACACCACACATGCACACACATTAACACACACACACACAGCCCTTCTCCAGCCTGTCTCATCGTGGGGTGTCCGCTCTTCTCAGGACCCTATTTTTAGTGGTCCTAATTGATGCCTGATCATCAGCTGCTGGCTCTAGTTAACCGCTGTGTCTCATTGGCCGAGCCGCCTGCCGGGCAGGAAGTGCAGCTGATGGACAGGATGTGACATGGCGCCAGCCGTGTGATTAAGATCGTGTCAGAGCGTGCTGATGTGACGGCCAGCCAGGCCCACATGGTGTTAGTTTGGCTGGGAGTGTGTCAGAGTGTGTGTGTCTGTGTGTGTGTGTGTGTGTGTGTGTTTGTGTGTAAGGGTTAGGTTGCCAAAGTCTGAGACTGTGTGTGTGTCTTTGTGAGAGGGTGTTTAACAACGAGTCCACATCTCCAATTGTAACTTACGAACCAACACCCTCCTCTCCCTCTCCCATCTCCATAGCAACAACCCAGCCCACCGCTACTACCTAGCGACGGACCCGGTAACGGGCCAGCTGTACGTCTCAGACACAAACTCCCGGCGGATCTACAGGCCGAAGGTTCTGACGGGCACCAAGGAGCTGATCCAGAACGGAGAGGTGGTGGCCGGTACGGGGGAGCAGTGCCCCCCGTTTGACGAGGCTCGCTGTGGGGACGGGGGCAAGGCTACCGAGGCCCTGCTGCTGGGGCCCAAGGGTACGACACACACACACACACTGTACACACACACTGTACACACACTGTACACACACACTGTACACACACACTGTACACACACACTGTACACGCACACTGTACACGCACACTGTACACGCACACTGTACACACACACTGTACACGCACACTGTACACGCACACTGTACACACACACTGTACACACACACTGTACACACACTGTACACACACACTGTACACACACACTGTACACACACACTGTACACGCACACTGTACACGCACACTGTACACGCACACTGTACACGCACACTGTACACGCACACTGTACACGCACACTGTACACACACACTGTACACACACACTGTATACGCACACTGTACACACACACTGTACACGCACACACACAGACACACACATACATACGTACAAACACACACCCACACACATACATACGTACAAACACACACATACACACACATACACACACACATACACACACACATACTTACAGAGACACACCAAAAGAAAAACAGGCCGAGCAGGTTTCCAGGCTCCTATTTCAAGCCCCTAAACTCACAGCTCATTCCCTCCGCTACCATTATGCTGTTATAGCATTAACACACACATATATATACACACACACACACACACACACACACACCAAAGCCTTTCAGGCAGACTTTCCCTCATAAAGGCAGTCTGGACCTACAGGTGTGACTTCACACACTGTACACACACACACACACACATATCACACACACACACACTGTACACACACACACACATCACACACACACTCTGGTAATGAGGTGCGAGGTGCCTGAGCGGTAGCCAGGAGATTTGGGCAGACGGGGAGAGTTCCAGACCTGCACTTTAGGAGGACACACACACACACTCACACACATTCAGACATACACACACAAAGCTGCCTCTTAAACCGCAGTTAGAAGGGGATGTGGAAGAGCGTGTGAGGAGAGAGGAAGGGGGGCAGAGGGGGGAGAAGTGAGAGGGGAAGAGGAGATAAAGACAGAATTAAGAGATGCAGATGAGAGTTCCCACCCAAGGGAGATGGAGAGAGCAAGAGATGGGAAGTAAGAAAGAGAAAATAACACTGAAACACATCATGGCTCTGGTCCTCTTTCCTCCTGTGTGTCCCCCCCCCCTGCTCTCCCCCTCTACTGCCCCCCCCCTCTACCCGCTCTCCCCCGTCTAAGAGCAGCAGTGCCGCAGGTATCTCTCCCCCAGGGATTTAGACCCTTCTTTCCGGAACACCAGGGTGGGGGCACAGAGGTTGTTTTTAGCCCACATTGCCGTAACCATAGCAACACTGTTTCCTTTTCTTTTTTTAAACGAAAGCTAAATCATCGGCTAGCGAAAAAAAGACTTGCTTTGCCCCACCCAACACACACACACACACACACACGCTAATGCACACTCATACACACAGTGTCCACC
>CAEFZP010000115.1:77500-137500 GCA_903064625.1 Mallotus villosus | reverse complement strand
CTCCACTTGGCTACCCCCCTCGGCAGTGCCGGCTCAACTATCCTCCCTCCCCAGGGACCCGACTACACCGTGCTCTCATCCCTCTCTTCCCCCACACATCCTTTCTTCCCTGGCGCGGCGAGTCCCCGTCCTCCTCCTCTCCTCCTCTCCTCCTCCTCTCCTTTCCGCTGTCACAGTCAGCGAGTGAGAGAGCACATCCCTAGTGAGCCAGAGAGAGAGAGAGAGAGAAAGAGAGAGAGAGAGGTAGAGAGAGACAGAGAGAGAAGAGAGAAGAAAAGAAAGTGAAGTTGGGAGAAATAAAGAGAGATGTAGGGAGAGTAGAGCTGGAGAAGTACACGTCGGAGTCCTTCTGCATCGCCCTCGGGGGGGGTGGGGGGGGGTGTGGAGCGAGCGGGGTGTGTAGTGTGTGTGTAGTGTGTCTCCAGCGTGGCAGGAGGAGTGGCAGAGACAGCCACCATGTCACAGGGCATAATGAACATTCCCAGCCAGAGAAGACACACCCCTGTGTTGACTCTCTACACTGTTTCCTCCTCAGTGGGACTATAGGATGGCATGCTCCCCCCTCCCCAAGGTGACTGCTGTCCCTCTGTTTCTCGCATCGCTTGCTGCCGCGCAAACACACTTTGCTTCGACGGCTCCTCTCCGGTCTTTCTCTCTCTCTCTCTCTGTGTTCAGGAGAGCTCGCTCACCCGACATGACTCGAGCGAAAAGTTTTAGTCGACGGAAAGTTGAAGGGAAGAATTTAGATTTATTTTTTATTTTCTCTTTCCCCCTCCCCATCTCTCCTCCCTGGTTTAAAATGAAGTGTGTGGGGTGTTCTGTACCTTCAGGACCCTGGCTGTGACCTCAGGTTAATGGTCCACTCCTGTGAGTGGAATATCACTCCCCAAATTCTCCCTCTCTCGCCGCACACACACACTTGGCACCGCTACCCAGAGTGCCACTTCAGCATGTATAATTGAGGTGCTGAAGCTCTGCTGGCAGAGTTGAACAAGAGAGAGCTTTTATGGCCATTACCTTTTAATAGTCCACCTCCTCTTCCCCTTCTCCATCCTCCTCTTCAACTTCTTCTGTGATACTTGAACTCTGGGGTCAGACAGGGTAACCCTCCTCCACATTCTGTGTCTCCTCAGTCTATAGACCTCCAACACCTGTGTCTCCTCAGTCTGCAGACCTCCAACACCTGTGTCTCCTCAGTCTGCAGACCTCCAACACCTGTGTCTCCTCAGTCTATAGACCTCCAACACCTGTGTCTCCTCAGTCTATAGACCTCCAACACCTGTGTCTGCTCAGTCTATAGACCTCCAACACCTGTGTCTCCTCAGTCTGCAGACCTCCAACACCTGTCTGCTCAGTCTATAGACCTCCAACACCTGTGTCTCCTCAGTCTATAGACCTCCAACACCTGTGTCTCCTCAGTCTGCAGACCTCCAACACCTGTGTCTCCTCAGTCTGCAGACCTCCAACACCTGTGTCTCCCCTCCTGAACTGTCTGCTGTCCTCTGTGTTCAGCCGTGCTCTGATGCGTTCTGCTGCTCCACAGGTGCGTCTGGAGTGGCCGACAGACCTGGCCATCAATCCCATGGATAACTCCATCTACGTCCTGGACAACAACGTAGTGCTGCAGATCACTGAGAACAGACAGGTACCAACCACTCTAGCACATCCACTAGTACCAACCAGTCTGCACATCCACCCTACCACAAGACTCCAGCACATAATAAATACAATATCTCTGGAATCAAAGACAGATGTCCCTGTGCCTAGTTCAACAGTATCAGTGTTGTTGTTCCTGGACCCAGCGTGTGTTCCCTCTCCCCAGGTGCGTATCGTGGCCGGCCGTCCCATGCACTGCCAGGTTCCGGGGATCGAGTACACCCTGGGCAAGCGGGCAGGCCAGACCATGCTGGAGGGCGCCACAGCCATCGCTCTGTCCTACAGCGGCATGCTCTACATCGCCGAGACGGACGACAAGAAGATCCACCGCATTCGACAGGTAGGCAGGGGTCAGCGGTCAGGGGTCAGCGGTCAGCGGTCAGCGGTCAGCGGTCAGCGGTCAGCGGTCTCTTCTCGGAGGTTCTCCTGCCTCCTCCTGGAGTTCTCAGTGTTGGTCAGGTTCATCCTCACCTCTTCAGTCCTGTCTCGTCCCCCCCCCCGGTCCTCTCAGGTGTCCACAGACGGAGAGATCACCCACCTGGCGGGCGCCCTCTCCGAATGCGACTGCAAGAACGACGCCAACTGCGACTGCTACCAGACGGGCGACGGCTACGCCAAAGACGCCCGCCTCAACTCGCCGTCCTCGCTGGTGGTCTCTCCGGACGGGACCCTGTACGTGGCCGACCTGGGGAACATCCGCATCCGCGCCGTGCGGAAGAACCAGCCCCCGCCCGCCTCGCTGTCCCCCAGCTCGGGGCCCGGGTGGCTGGAGGTGGCCTCCCCTGCCTCCCAGGAGCTGTATGTGTTCGACGCCAACGGCACACACCAGTACACCCTGTCCCTCGTCACCGGGGACTACAAGTACAACTTCAGGTGCTGCTCTCTTTCCTGCTTCGCCCGCCCTCCGATATTACCGAGCAGAATTAGCATCCAACACTGAATATGTTCTGTCATTAGTAACGTCTTGATTAAATGTCTTTGTCGAGCATATTTCAGATTTTTTGGGGTAGATCTTATACAAATCTTAGAAATATTTAGTGGGATGTCATTTTTTTATATTTATTGAGGTACATGGCATGACTTTCTAAACTCTAAGTTTGAGTACTGTTTTAACTTTGATCGATTGATCGATGCTACAGCTACAGCAACGAGGAGGACGTTACCGCGGTAACGGACAGCAGCGGCAACACCCTGAGGATTCGCCGCGACCCCAACCGCATGCCTGTGAGGGTAGTCGCCCCTGACAACCAGGTGATCTGGCTGACCATCGGGACCAACGGGGGTCTGAAGACCATGACAACACAGGGTCAGGAGCTGGTGCTGTTTACTTACCATGGCAACAGCGGACTGCTCGCCACTAAGAGCATCCAGATAGGATGGACCACCTTCTATGAGTAAGTATCGCTCGATTGATGGTGTGTGTGATGTGATGCGTGTGTTTGGTTGGTGTGTGTGTGTGGGGGGAGGGTGTTGGTAAGTGTGCCTGTAAGGTAATTGGTTGGTGTGTGTAAGTGCATCTGTTTGGCTAAGCATGAAATCTTCAACGTACTGTTGATCTGACCTTGAAATTACCAATATAAAACCTTCAATTTCATGTCTGTCTTTGCGAGAAGCAGTTTAAAAAGCAGACAAATGGATAACACAGTGAAAGGATACCACACACACACACACACACACACACACACACACTCACTTCCCTGCAGTTGAAGGAGTGGGAGGTATCAATAGAATATGCTAATATGTCCTGGTTTTAGATAGAGGACTGGCTCTTCTCAGGAACTCCAGGACCTCTTGACATCTCTCTAACGCACTCCTTCTCTCTCTCTCTTCTCAATTCCTCTCTCTGCTTCCCTCTCCCTTTTCATTTCCTGTCCCTAAATCACCTTCAACTCTATCCCTCTCTCTCTCTCATTCTAATGTCTACACTCCTTCCTGCCCCTGCCCCCTCCCCCCCACCCTCCCCAGTTATGACAGCGAGGGTCGTCTGACTAACGTGACCTTCCCCACGGGGGTGGTGACCAATCTCCATGGCGACATGGCGGGTGCCATCACGGTTGACATAGAAACGTCCGGGCGAGACGAGGACGTCAGCATCACCACCAACCTCTCCTCCATCGACTCCTTCTACACCCTCGTCCAGGGTGAGAGAGAGAAGCAGTGTGTGTGTGTGTGTGTGTGTGTGTGTGTGTGTGTGTGTGTGTGTGTGTGTGGAATGTGCGCCCATGCCTCGTCCCCCAGAATGTTGATGATTCCATCGATATGAAGCCTTGATTAACACACACACACACATTAAGTCAGTGTTAATGACTGTTGCTGCTTGTCACTGATGTGATCAGCTTGTTTATAATGAGCATCTCACTGGGGTGAAGGGCTGAGGAATCAATACGCTTAAATATTACAACTCTTAAGTACTGAGGTCTACAGGAGAGAGAAGGGGGAGGGTGGGAGGGAAGGAGGGAGAGGGGGTCATAGAGAGGGAGAGGAAAGAGAGAGAAGAGGGGAGGGTGGGAGGGAAAGAAGGAAGGAAGGAGGGAAGGAAAGAGGGAGAGGGGCATAGAGAGGGAGAGGAAAGAGAGGAAGGATGGGAGGGTGAAGGAAGGACAGGAAGGAAGGAAGGAAGGAAGGAATGAAGGAAGGAAGGGCCTAGAAGGGAACGAAGGAACGAAAGAAAGAAAGAGGGACAGAGAGGGTGCCTAGACAAATGGGCAGACTGGGAGAGGCAGAAACAGGCCAGACACAAGGAGAGTGTTAGAGGTGTGTGTAGAACAGAACACTTACTCCCTGAAGCTACGCTCCCGTCCACACTGACTCCTACAGAACGATCCTTCACTTTAGGCAGCGAGAAACTCACATATTCCTCTCTCCCCTCCCTCACCTCTTTACGTCCCTCTTCTACCCTCCTTACTGCAACCATCTCTCCCTCTCAACCCTACCTTGCCCATATCCTTTCTTTCTGACTTTCTTCATATTTCTTCACCTCCTCCATCTCTCCCTCCCTTCCTTAAACAACCCACCTCCCCCTCCTCCCCCCCACCTCCTCCATCTCTCCCTCCATCTCCCTCACCTCCTCCTCCCGTTTCTCCTTCCTTCCGTCCCCCTCCTCTCATCTCTCCCCCCTCCCTCCCGCCTCCTCCGATGTCTCCCGTCGCCTCCTCTCCCTCCCCTTCCGTCTGTCGTTCCTCGCTCCAGACCAGCTGCGTAACAGCTACCAGGTGGGCTACGACAGCTCGCTGCGGGTCATCTACGCCAACGGCATGGACACCCACTACCAGACGGAGCCTCACATCCTGGCGGGCGCGGCCAACCCGACCGTGGCGCGGCGCAACATGACGCTGCCGGGAGAGAACGGGCAGAACCTGGTGGAGTGGCGCTTCCGGAAGGAGCAGACCCGCGGGAAGGTCATCGTGTTCGGACGCAAGCTACGGGTGAGAGAGAGGAGGAGCGGGGTGGGAGGATGTCGTCGTTCTTCACGGCGAAGACTTCCTCTCTCCGGGTGTTTTCACTTTTGATTTATCGTCTGTGGGTTTTGTTTGTTTCCCCAGGTGAACGGGCGAAACCTGTTGTCTGTGGACTACGACCGGTCGCTGCGCACGGAGAAGATCTACGACGATCACAGGAAGTTCCTGCTGAAGATCGTCTACGACACGCAAGGTCACCCCACCCTCTGGGTCCCCAGCAGCAAACTGCTGTCAGTCAACCTCACGTACTCCAGGTAGGTCAGGGGTCACAGCCCGGGGTCAGGTGGTGCTTCAACCCTGAGGATGTTGGTTCAGCTCAACACGTTCTAGAACGACTTGTCTCTCTCGTCTCGCTCACACACCCTTTTCTGTGTGACTTGATGTGTTCCAGTTCGGGCCAGGTGACAGGGCTGCAGAGGGCCCCACCACAGAGAAAGTGGAGTATGACAGCCAGGGACGCATCCTCTCTCGAGTGTTTGCGGACGGAAAAACCTGGAGCTACACTTACTTGGATAAGGTGAGGAGATGGATACACACACACGCTTACACACACACAAAGAAATGATATGAAACGGCTTTAAAAAATATATAATAATATACTTTCTGAAAATGTTCTCAACATTTCACTTTTATTCTTCCGCACAAACACAGAAGACAAAAAAACACATTAAAAACAATATTCATGTAAAACATTGTGGGTGCCTGGGACTGTTACACAGTACACTACATACACACACACAGTAGCCACACACACACACACACACAAGCAGGCAGGCACACACCAGGATTAGCACATGCACAAGGGCAAGTTCACACACAGCAGCTGAAAATAACTCCAGTGTAGTAACTTGCACAGTAATGCCTTGCAGATGCAGACGAGCATATACAGATGTGCACAAAGGCGTGCGGGTGTGTGTGTGTGTGTGCGTGTGCGCGTGCGGGTGTGTGCGCGTGCGCGTGCGGGGTGTGTGTGTGTGTGTGTGTGTGTGTGTGTGCGTGTGTGTGTGCGTGTGTGTGTGTGACAGACCAGTCTCTCAGTCTCTCCCACTGTCAGCAGAAACACACAGCAAGGTCATCTACTGAGACAACACACACACGTACACACACTTTCTTTTTCTCTCTCTTCGATCCCCCCTTGTCTGTAACACACACACACACACACACACACACACACACTGGTCCCCCTGAAAGCTGTAAGTGTCAGGGTGTTATTTGGAGATATACAAGGCGACACACAGACCACATTAAAGAGACCCCTATTCCCTTCAGGAGGGAGGGCGGAAGAAAGAGGAGAACACTGACATTGTTTGTAGATGTTACTACAGAGAGTGTGTGTGTGTGTGTGTGTCCTGGGGGAGCAGGTTTAAGGCTGTAGCAGGGTTATTGAGGAGGAAACTAGAGCCACTCTGGGAGATTGAATCCTGGCTCAGTGGCCACGGAGGAGAGGAGAGGAAGAACAGAAGGTGAAACAAAGAACAATTCTCTACAACGGACAGAAACACAGAGAGAGAGAGAAGGACTTAGTCATAAAACAGTGGATAAAAGAAGGTCAGAGAGAAGAATGAGAAGGAGAGAGAGAGAGAAGAGAGAGAGATAAGAGAAAAATGAGACATCTCTGAGATGGCTTCATGCTGAGTAGATTCCCCTTGGCCCTCTAGAAAGAGGTTCTCATTACTGATCTCCTTCTATTGTCTGACACACATACGGTACAAACAGTACAAACACAGTACAAACACAGTACAGACACAGTACAGACACAATACAGACACACACGGAGTAAAGGAGACCAACACAAGGCTGTTATGTGCTGTCTTCCCCCTGTGGAATATTAGTTCTGTTAGAGCAGAAACTTTGTGTAACATTTGCATGGATTTCATCTCCCTGTTTCTGCATGTCAGGCCTGTGTATTTAGAGTGATCGGAGCTAGGTGGGGAGGAGAGCTATGGAGGGAGAGGTATGGAGGGAGAGGTATGGAGGGAGAGGTATGGAGGGAGAGGTATGGAGGGAGAGGTATGGAGGGAGAGGTATGGAGGGAGAGGTATACAACAACGAGATGCCCACATACTCAAGTTCACACCCCAGGAAGCCTTGCAGAGGCACCACACACACACACACACACCCACACACACTCTCTTAGACATCTCCTGCATGTAGAGACAGTGTGGTGAACTGTGTCCCCTGAGATGCTGAGTGGAGGTGTTTTAAACTGAGGGAAGGCTGGAAGGAGGGCAGGATGGAAGTGTAGTGACATGCCTGGAGTATCTGTGTGAGACTTTATCTGGTACACGAATAGAACACGCTCCTTCTCGCTCTTTCTCTTTCTCCATCTTACACCCTTCCCTTCTCCCCTCCCTTTTCTTTCCTGTTGAAATATTCAGTGTTCACCAGAATTCTCCCCCCCTCATGTCAGGCGCTGATGTTGTCGCTCAAACATCAGCACACGATAACACGTGCATGTGCACTCACACACCCACACACACACACACCTCCTCCTCTTTTCCATTTTCTCAGGTGTGCTCGGCTGTCCTCCTCCCTCCCCCCTGTCCCGCCCTCACTCCTCCTCCCTCTCCTCCCCCCCTAGCCTTTCTCAGGTGCTAATGTGTGCGTTTGTGTGTCCTACTGTGTGTCTAAGTGATTGCCACATCCACTGAAGCCTGGCTGATTAGATAAGTAGGGCCCGAGGCTGGGGCTGAGGTAGAGGCCGGGGCTGACGTACAGAAGAGGCTGGGATTGGAGCTGAGGCAGAGGCTGTGGCTAGCCATGAAAGGCTAGCAGACGCTAATTGCAAAGCACTTAAGCATTAATACAGCAAAAGGCTGTTTGTGTGTGAAAGAGGGATTCAAAAGGGTCAAGGATAACTCAATTAAAAAAGGAGATTGGATGTTAATACCTGCACCCTGCCCACTCCGCTCCCCATTTGGCATTCTCTAACACTCATTACAGAGATTAATTTTTCCTGTGTTCTCTCTCTCCCTTGCTTTCTCTTCTTCCCCACTCTCTCTTTTGTCTTTTATCCCCTCCTTCCCCATCGTCTCCAAACACTTCCTTACACCCACCTACTATGACCCTCACCTTTCCCCCCCTTCTCTCTCCCCCCTTCTCCCTCCCTCTCTCTCCTGGTGTCCAGTCCATGGTGCTGCTCCTCCACAGTCAGAGACAGTACATCTTCGACTACGACCTGCAGGACCGTCTCTCTGCCGTCACCATGCCCAGCGTGGCGCGTCACACCATGCACACCATCCGCTCTGTGGGGTACTACCGCAACATCTACCACCCGCCTGAGAGCAACGCCTCCGTCACCGTCGACTACAGGTACGCTCCGTCACACACGCAGTCAATTACCCCGCCTTCGTCCGTCGTTTTTAATGTTGTTATGTTCTTTATTTTGCCATCTTTTAATGGCTCGTGTAGCCCCGTGCGGTGTCCTTGAGTGCCGAGAAAGGCGCCGTAAAGAAAATGTATTATCGTTATTACAGCACTGAGAGAGGATGCAGCCACTGCTTACGGGTCCTTTCTCCAGAGAGAGATCATTGCACATTATGCTAAACAGATCCCCGCCACTCTGCGTTTTACAGAGTGAAGTCTAACCTAATCTAATCTGAAGTAACCGAATGTCATCTCGTGTAATCTGAATGTAATCTGTAATCTGTAATCTGACGTGTGCAGCGAGGACGGGCCAGCTCCTCCGCGTGGCTCACCTCGGCACGGGACGCAGGATCCTCTACAAGTACCGGCGTCAGAACAAGCTGGCGGAGATCCTGTACGACTCGACGCGCGTCAGCTTCACGTACGACGAGACGGCGGGCGTCCTGAAGACGGTCAACCTGCAGAGCGAGGGCTTCATCTGCTCCATCCGCTACCGGCAGATCGGCCCGCTGGTGGACCGGCAGATCTTCCGCTTCAGCGAGGACGGCATGGTCAACGCTCGCTTCGACTACACATACGACAACAGGTGCCTCCCCCGCTCTGCATGGATGTGTCTGAAATGTCTCTTAAGTGTTGATTAGGAAGCTCTTTGTGTGCTTTGTGGAAGATAGATTTCTGTCAGAAGGCAGGCCAAGGATGCACAACAAGGAAAAGGGTTCACTTTGTTTATTAGCTCGGATCACGTGACCGTCCACGGCAGAGTGGTCAGCATGAGTGAAAAACACGTCTCTCAGATGGCCCCTTTATATACGGCCGGACAGTACAGATATAGTAACCACCAAACATGCCCTTAAACAGCACTAATTTCCACGAATGATGCACATGGGAAATGGCTCACAGGTGATAGAGTCATAACTCAGTTTGGAGACTATTATCTGCATCCTGCTCTCTCCAGAGGTTGCACAGAGCACGTTCCCAGATGTGTCCCTCCAGGGGCTCACGGCTCGACCTCTTGACCTCACGCTAGGGACAACCTCACATATAGAAAATCTGCATACCTGCGTTGTGGTCTTTTGTCGTGCAAGCACTTTGTAACTCATCTGAAATAGGAGCCATAAATCACATGATCACTTTCATCGTTCTTGTGTCGGCAGCTTCCGTGTGACCAGCATGCAGGCGGTCATCAACGAGACGCCCCTCCCCATCGACCTCTACCAGTTCGACGACATCTCCGGGAAGGTCGAGCAGTTTGGAAAGTTTGGCGTGATCTACTACGACATCAACCAGATCATCTCCACCGCGGTCATGACCTACACCAAGCACTTTGACGTCCACGGCAGGATCAAAGAGATCCAGTACGAGATCTTCCGATCCCTGATGTACTGGATCACCATCCAGTACGACAACATGGGCCGGGTCACCAAGAGGGAGATCAAGATCGGCCCGTTTGCCAACACCACCAAGTACGGCTACGAGTACGACGTGGACGGCCAGCTGCAGACCGTGTCGCTCAACGAGAAGATGATGTGGAGGTATGGAGGACTGGACGCTGTTTTATGTATTACTGGCACTAGTAGTAGTATTAGCATTATTCGTTTTAGTCGTAGTATTAGTATTCAAACTGAACTATCTCTTTATGTAAAGTTATTCAAGTTCTAAAACCTGACCTTTGACCCCGAAGGTACAACTACGACCTGAACGGTAACCTGCACCTGCTGAACCCTGGGAACTCTGCCCGGCTCACGCCGCTCCGCTACGACCTGCGTGACCGCATCACGCGCCTGGGGGACGTGCAGTACCGGCTGGACGAGGACGGCTTCCTGCGGCAGAGAGGGGCGGAGATCTTCGAGTACAACTCTAAAGGTACGTGGAGGGTTGTCATGGAGGGTTGTCATGGAGGGTTGTCATGGAGGGTTGTCATGGAGGGTCATGGGGGTTGTCATGGAGGGTTGTCATGGAGGGTTGTATGGAGGGTTGTAGCTGTAAAAAAAAACTGTCAGTCATCCAATCTATGAAGTACCAGTCATCCCTCTAGTCAGTCAGCCAACCTACTACCTGACACTCATCCCTCCAGTCAGCCAGCCAACCTACTACCTGACACTCATCCCTCCCCCTGCTGTGTTCTGTCACCAGGCCTCCTGGAGCGTGTCTACAGCAAGGGGAACAGCTGGACCATCCAGTATCGTTACGACGGGCTGGGGCGCCGGGTGGCCTCCAGGACCAGCCTGGGGCAGCACCTGCAGTTCTTCTACGCAGACCTCAACTACCCCACCCGCATCACGCACGTCTACAACCACTCCTCCTCGGAGATCACCTCGCTCTACTACGACCTGCAGGGGCACCTGTTCGCCATGGAGATCAGCAGTGGGGAGGAGTTCTACATCGCCTGCGACAACACCGGGACGCCTCTGGCTGTGTTCAGCAGCAACGGACTGCTGCTCAAACAGGTACACACATTATTTGTGTGTGTTTGTGTGTGTGTGTGTGTAAAGGACGGTGAAGGTGATCTGGTATGTGCTTTATCTAACCATCTGCTTCTTCCTCTGCAGGTCCAGTACACAGCCTACGGCGAGGTCTACTTCGACTCCAACCCCAGACTTTGTCCTGGTCATCGGTTTCCACGGCGGCCTGTACGACCCCTTGACGCGCCTGCTCCACTTCGGTGACCGTGACTACGACATCCCTGCAGGGCGCTGGACCACTCCTGACATCAGCACTTGGACCCGCGTAGGTCGCGACCCCCAGCCGTTCAACCTGTACATGTTCAGGAACAACAACCCGGTCAGCAAGGTGCACCAGGTTAAGGAGTACGTGACAGGTGAGTGGCAGAGACACAGTCACATGCAAACACAGTCACATGCAAACACAGTCACATGCAAACACAGTCACATACAAACACAGTCACATACAAACACAGTTACATACAAACACAGTCACATGAAAACACAGTCACATGCAAACACAGTAACATACAAACACAGTCACATGCAAACACAGTCACATACAAACACAGTCACATACAAACACAGTCACATGCAAACACAGTCACATGCAAACACAGTCACATACAAACACAGTCACATGCAAACACAGTCACATGCAAACACAGTCACATACAAACACAGTCACATGCAAACACAGTCACATACAAACACAGTCACATGCAAACACAGTCACATACAAACACAGTCACATGCAAACACAGTCCATGCAACACAGTCACATACAAACACAGTCACATATAAAGACGCAATATGGAACGACAGCAAACTGATGCTCTCCCTCTTTCCCTCCCTGTCTCTTTCTCGACGTTGCCACGGTGACAGACATCAACATCTGGCTGGTGACGTTTGGGTTCCACCTTCACAATGCTATCCCAGGGTTCCCCATCCCCAAGTTTGACCTGACGCAGCCCTCGCTGGAAATGAAGAAGAGCCAGCTGTGGGACGACCTGCCCGTACGTATCCCTACGCCTCAGGCTGGGCTAACCACTCTCTCTCTCTCTCTGTGTGTGTGTATCCCTACGCCTCAGGCTCTGGCTGGGATAATCACTCTGTGTGTGTGTAGGGCGAGAAGAGTCAGTCGTCTCACAAATACAAACTCTCACACCTTCTTTGAATTGTAACACACACATTAAAACTACGGTTCGGCACATGAACCAGTTATTACACAGCCTGGTTTTCCCCCTCTTTGTAGACTCAGGTTGTTGGACGTGATAATGAGCTCCAGTAACTGTTTCAGCACGGTTATCAGGATAGTCTGCTCCGTTTGAGAAACGTTTCTCCCCTCGCTCTCTCTCCTCTGTTCTATCACTCCTTTGCTTCCTCCCCGTCTCTCCTTTTCTCTCTCTCTCTCTCTCTCTCTCTCTCTCTCTCTCTCTCTCTCTCTCTCTCTCTCTCTCCCCCCTTTCCCTGCTGCACTATGATTCAGTGAAGCCACAGTAGTTCAAGTAAAAGGCAATAAACTTAAAAGCTCAGCATTTTATTTCCTGTCTCTTAATAAACAAATATCACTGTATTTAGTGTTGCCATCCTTAGGGAGGTATAAGCCACACAGTAATACTGAGAGTAATGGCATCATCACCACCGTGTTAAAGAGAGCTCGCCACATCTACAATCAGTGCAGGTCTTCATGTAATGTGTTGATAGTTTATAAAGCTAATGGAAACTGCTTGATACTGCGACTTCTAGGCAGTTACAGCACACAGAGCAAAGTCAACTATCACACTGCTGTTCATATCTTTCCCATCGTCCAACTCTCTCTCTCTTCTCTCTCTCTCTCTCTCGTCTCTCTCTCTCTCTCTCTCTCTCTGCTTGACACCGTAACGCATCTTCCTCACGCATTCTCTGTGTGTCTTGTCTCATCTCTCCCACTCACCCCCTCTCTCCTCTCTCCCGGCAGTCCATCTCCGGGGTACAACAGGAAGTGACACGCAAGGCAAAGTCCTTCCTGTCGTTCGAGCGCATGCCTGAGATCCAGCTGAGCCGGCGCAGGGCGGATCGGGACAAACCCTGGCTGTGGTTCGCTACCGTCCGCTCGCTCATCGGCAAGGGCGTGATGCTGGCAGTCACCCAGGGCCGGGTCATCACCAACGCCCTGAACATCGCCAACGAGGACTGCATCAAGGTGGCGGCAGTGCTCAACAACGCCTTTTATCTGGAGGACCTACATTTCACGGTGGAAGGACGCGACACGCACTACTTCATCAAGACCAGCCTCCCGGAGACCGACCTCAGCGCGCTGCGGCTCACCTCCGGCAAGAAGTCCCTGGAGAACGGCGTGAACGTCACCGTGTCCCAGTCCACCACGGTGGTCAACGGACGCACGCGGCGCTTCGCCGACGTGGAGCTGCAGTTCGGCTCGCTGGCGCTGCACGTGCGCTACGGCATGACCCTGGACGAGGAGAAGGCCCGCGTGCTGGAGCAGGCGCGGCAGAGGGCGCTGGGGAGCTCGTGGGCCCGCGAGCAGCAGCGTGTGAGGGAGGGAGAGGAAGGGGTGAGGCTGTGGACGGAGGGGGAGAAGAGGCAGCTGCTGAGCGGAGGGAAAGTGCTGGGGTACGACGGCTACTACGTCCTGTCCATAGAACAGTACCCCGAGCTGGCCGACAGCGCCAACAACATCCAGTTCCTTAGGCAGAGCGAGATTGGCAGGAGGTAACCACACTGGCTACTGGGACTACAACCGTTTTAGACGTACAATAATGGCCGCCAAAGAGACTGCCCTCCCTTATAGTTCCTCCCTTTTCCGTCCCCGACTCCCTGCCTGGCTACCCCTTCTTTTTACTCTGGAACGGGCAAGTCCTAGGCTAGTGCTGCGTTTAGCCCTATCTAGCTGTCACAAAGTGAAATGTAGAAATATGCTAAACTTACTGTCCGTCCGAGAAGACTGAGTCGACCAACTCTAGTTGGAGAACCTCTCTGATGTTTGTTTCCTTGCTCGATACAGCGTTGAATGGAACTGAGCACTCTCTGAGAGAGTCTAAACTCTCTGCTTTGTGAAAGGAATTAAAATAAACAATGTTTGTTTTTGTTTTTTTGATATATATTACTTCCTGAATTTGCTTCAGAAAATGTTTGAAAAAAGGAAGAAAAAATGTTTTGTTTACATATTGTACGTTACACCACTTCACCTGCCTGGACTGTGGAGACTAATGTCTATAATCTGATTGGTCCTCCTGAATCTCTGACCTATGACTTTGCTTATAGTCAAAGGGACAGTGCTAGTTTTGCTTGCAGTAGAACATGTGTGTTTTCACGGCAAACGGGAGCAGACAGTCAGGGAGGAGGCGTGGCCTGAGTGTTAGAATCCCTTACTTCTTTATTGTAAAGGGACTGTACCTTTGACAGTAGAAGATCTTAAAGGGACAGTACCACCGGTGACTTTGACAGTAGAAGATCTTAAAGGGACAGTACCACCGGTGACTTTGACAGCAGAAGATCTTAAAGGGACGCTGCCAAACAGTGACTTTAACAATTTAGATTAACGTTACAATCAGTGACCGTGTGAATGGCTGAAGGAGGGGGGAACTGGTGTCAACGCGTGTGTGTATGTGTGTGTGTTTGTGTGTACATGAAGAATTTGGAAACTGTTCATTTAAAGGAGAAATCAAACTAATGGCAAGAAATCATAATCCAAGCGATCTTTTGAAGAAAATGTTGAGACTTGAGAGTATGTTTATGGATATTTTTTTTAAGATAAAAAAATTCCACTTATCCTTACATCAATATTAGTCTCAGAGAAAGTAATTTATGTACAGTGTTTATACATTAAAAATAAAATCTTGAAAAAATATGAAGATCTTTTTCCTGGTCATGCATCACTGTTTATACTCTTTATAAGTTTTAAATAATCTATCCTGTTTAAATGTATAGAAATACTTCTTGAAATTACAGAAACAAATCTGTACCAACGATTTCGGCATTTAAATTATTCCTGTAGTTTAAAATGTAATTTTTCTTATTTGGATAGATTATATTTCGACCAACTCTAAAAACAATTTTGGGGGGTTTGTTTTTTGTTTTGACACTTCTGTATTGAATTAGTCAAGTGTCTGTTTTAAGTGATTGATGTCAGACATGCAGAACCATGATGTATTAGATGATGTGGTGGAGGTGGTTTTAAGCTTGTATAAGACCCTTGGACCATGGTGGTGTCCTCTTGGTCCGGTGGTTAGATGCTTGGTCTTCATGACAGAGAACAAGGGGTTAAAATCCCCATCTAATGCTAGCCTACTGTCGACTGAGTTGTATTGCTGTGTTCTGGTTGTGCTTTGTAACACCGGTCAAGTCCTCGTGAACAAGCCCTTGATATCAAAGTGCTCATCACCTCTGCAGCTAAGGGTGCTTATTAGAACACCTACATTTTCCAACCATATATATGATAGAGTGCTAGAGGAATATTCTAGAACCTTGGTAACATGCTGTATTCTTAGCCCGGAATTCCACGCCAACTATAACGCAACTCTTCATTACAAAGCCTTCTCTCTCTCTTTCTACATACCTCCCCTCCTTCTGTCAGTATATATAAATATATATCACTTTTATTCTCTATCTCTAGCATTATTCTTTCAACCAGCACAGAAGCAGAGACATGCTGGATAACTGAGGCCAGACCTGACCAATCAAACCCAGATAACCCTCTAGCAATACCAGAAGCACTGGAGTTATAGTCACAGAGGAATCATTTCCCAACAAGGTGCTGACATCAGTGGTACCACCAAAGTACATCTAAACGACTTTATTGTTGGCTACAGCCACAAACATTCCAGCCACCCCCCATTCCCACCCCCTCAAAACATGGCCTGCAACTGAAGACGATCACACAAAAACACAACCAACCACAATGTGATCACACGGGTCAGCAGCAAGGGTGGGACAAAGGGGGTAGGGTAGGACTGGGGAGAGAGGGTGAGATGGGGATGAAAGAAGAGAGGGATGGAGAGAAAGGGGGGGGGGAGAAGACGAGAGAGAGGGTCATGCAAGAGTCCCAGTCAGTGTTAGGGGTCTATGTTAAAGGGAATGTTCCCCAGTGGGTGTTAGGGGTATGTTAAAGGGAATGTGGTGTTAGGGGTATGTTAAAGGGAATGTTCACTGACCCTAAATGCTCAGTGAGGATGAGGAGAGAGAGTTACAGAGATGAGCTCTGAATGTTCTCTCTTCCTTTTCTGGCCCGAGGCACTGAAACACACACACACACATACACACATACACACGCACACATACACACACATACACACACATACACACATACACACATACACACATACACACATACACACATACACACACACATACACAGAGTACTGGAGAAGAAACACACATAGTCTGTTATTCTCTCTTATAAACATCCTACATAAAAAAGAACGGTTTAGAAGTTCAAAAAAGGTTATTTTTCACGTGACTTGAGCCTACCCAAGGGGTGGGTTATCTTTAAACAACGCATTTACAGCAACATCAATGTGACGCATCATAGCTTAATCTCCTTTATGTTGTTTCAGGCTTAATAGTTCATTCCCTCCTTTATGTAAAAACTCTTTATAAACTGATTGTATTCGTTCTGAGAAATGTTGACAGATATCTGAAAAAGCTTCTATTTTTCTTTTGTAATGATTTCATTTTCTGTCTTTCGCTTTTTTTTTAATCTGGTTTTATTTGAACAGTCAGAGAAATACATCAGTATATGGTGTTTGGTCTATTTTCTATATTAATGAAACATTCTTTGTTCAGTTTGATATTTTTATCAATATATTATTCTTTTTTTTTACTTTTAAGGAAGGTAAACTAGTATTTTCTTCAACTTTTTTCTGTCTCTGGAAACCCAACTAGGTTGTCTCAAAATGTAAATGTGTTCAATTTATGAGTCTGTCTGCTATGTAATGATGGCACAGAAAGCGCCTATAATTTATTCTAATAGTTTTCTCTGTTATATTTTCTATCTTCATCTTCTGCAGGTCACATCCCCGTAATGTTTTTATATCAACATGGCTGTTTCTAGAATGCTAATAAAAAGTGCAATTTCCAGTGTTTGAATCTCCGGCAGATGGTAATGGGATCAGATCCCTCAACATGTTAATGACCCACAGAGATCAATTAAAACAATAAAGACATGATACTGGAACAAGGTTTCTGAGCCCAGACTTATGTGTCTGTGACGGAGGCACACGCACACACGCACACACACGCACACACACACGCACACACGTACACACACACGCACACACGCACACACACACACACACACGTTCCATCAGTCAGATGATCCATCAGTTTGAAATGGATTCACCAAGTGTGTGTGCGCATCCATCCAGCATGGTTTTTACAAGCTGCGAGGGCACATAAAACTGAGCCACATGTTGTTGCTGTGCAGAGGAGGAGACATCTGGGTCCTGTACAACTTGTCCCTAATATCCTCTTAAACCAGGTTTACAGGACCAGTGTGTGTGTGTTCATGTGTGTGTTTGATGTATTGTAATACACACAAGCCTCACTGAAATCATACAAGGCTACGCAGCACACAAAAAAGGAATCGTCCTGGAAACCATGTGTCAGTGAGTAAACCCAACCCCCTACAGGCCTATCAACATACATACTCACCAACTGACAGCCAACACAGCACCCTGTCACAGCAACGACCCCTGACCCCTGACCGAGGAGGACCACATGACCTCAAAAACGAATGCGGGTGTCACCTCCTCCCTGGCTACAGGAATTCCTGTCACAAGATGCATCCAGGGAGCAGACTGTGACACAGCATCAGCAGAACCAGGCACGGGGGAGAGAGAAGGCACTGGAGGAGGGGAGAGGGGAAGGGGGATGAGGAGGGGGGGGGAATAGGGGTGGGGAGGAGGGTGACAGAGACATGGAAGGACTGAAGGCACTGAGGGAAAGGGAGGATTGAGGTCTGGAATAGATGGGGAAAGGGTGGATGAATGAGAGCACAAATAATGGATGGGAGATAAATAGGGTAGACAAGAGGAGGGAGGAAGAAGGAAAAGGAGAGAGGGAGCAAATGTAGGCAGGGAAAATAAGAAGGCAAGAGAGAGAGAGAGAGAGAGAGAGAGAGGGAGGAGAGATGGGGTGAAGAGAGAGGCAAATCAACATAATGCAGACACAATTCTTTATTTCAGCACAAGAGAAACAACACTGGAGGTCTGCCGGGTAAAACTCAATATAAACAAACCTGCAACACAAACACACAATGCAAAACATTTGGCACAAATACTCCCTTGATGTCACACTGCTAGCGAAGCATTTTGTTTGATTTCCATAATTCAATTTCACACCAGTGACACATTGGGTCACTTCTATGTTCTTCTCCACCGGGAGACTGACACAGTCTCTCGGTTTAGTGGTTGTTGAAGAGCTGTCTCAGGCATTATTATCAGACCAGCGCAGTCACAGAATTGGCTGGGGAGACACATGCACACACAGCACCTGTGCATAGTTGTAATTGATTAGATGTCACCTGTTTCCTCAAGCGACTTGCATCATATCACACGCCTTCAGTTATAGCAGGGTGTGTGTGTGTGTGCAGGGCTCGAAATTTACTTTTTGGCTTACCAGCCAAAATGGCTGGTAGATGAATGAATTACAAGCCAATAATATTTTTTACCGGCCAAAATTAAACCTGGCATTTAAGACGTACTCTGATATTGTTTGACATAAACAACCTTTACCCATGATTTTAATATCATTGTAAATCACTCTCATCACACAATAGATTAAACAAAATCAACCAATTTTACTTTCTTGAAATAATAATTCAGGGAGTTCCAGGGGCCTACTACTCCTCTTGCTCAATGTGAGATGGGTTGTCCTTGTCCTTGAGGTTTGGTCTTCGCATCGGACCAGCTGGCTAAAAGCAGAATTCCCATATCTCTTGAAATGCCCTGGGCTGTTATTACACTGTTATTACACTGTTATTACAATGTTATTACACCGTTATTCAGGGATCGAAATTAACGTTTTGGTTTACCAGCCAATATTTTTTACTGGCCAAAATTAAACCTGGCATTTCAGACGTACTCTGATATTGTTTGACATAAACAACGATATGAATTGAATATCATTGTAAATCACTCAGAAATGGATTAAACAAAATCAACCAATTACATTTTTGGAAATAATAATTCAGGGGTTCCAGGGGCCTACTACTCCTCTTGCTCAATGGGTTGTCCTTGTCCTTGAGGTTTGGTCTTCGCATCGGACCAGCTGGCTAAAAGCAGAATTCCTATTGACAAAATGATTCCCTTGACTGAACGGTTCATGTATTAACTGAATGAGTTAGATGCTCAGAACGGTGTGATTTATCAGAATCACTTATCAGAGTATTAATTGGTTCACAACTCAAGTTATTTTTAAGGGTTCAAACCATAAAATGGGGAAAGTCCCTGGTTGTGTGTGTGTCTGGTGGGTCTTCAAAGATAACGGTA
Organism: Mallotus villosus; assembly: GCA_903064625.1. Classification (NCBI taxonomy): domain Eukaryota; kingdom Metazoa; phylum Chordata; class Actinopteri; order Osmeriformes; family Salangidae; genus Mallotus; species Mallotus villosus. The sequence continues at coordinate 118,090 of CAEFZP010000115.1, read as the reverse complement.
ATGACGGCGCAGAATCTCTCCTAAAGCTGGACCCACCTTGTTCAGTAACCCTGAGAAGCACCAGGGAGGAGGAGGGGCGGAGGAACGAGACGAGAGGAGAGGAGGGATTAAAGTGTGTTTGCTGTAAAGGCTCTGACTCGAAAAGCTTGATGATGTTTGCGCTGTCACGCACGGTTGTTGGAGAGCTCCTAGAACAATCTGCTTCAGCTGTGTGTGAGTGTGAGTGTGAGTGTGAGTGTGTGAGTGTGAGTGTGAGTGTGGTGTGTGTGAGACTGAGGGGCCATCAGAGGCCCAACATTAAAACAATGCAAGAGTATGTTGTTAGTTGTTACATATTATAAACACACACACACATTAGTCTGAGAGGGTCATTTTAATCCGTGGGATGAAAAGCTCAGTTTGGTCCAGTTTATTTGATGCGTAAAGTGAACATTGCAATGTGATAGCACTACAGGACATAGACATCATTAACATGATAACAGATCATGACATGATATAGTTAAACCTCCTTATTATGAGAGACGTCTATGAAATAGTGTTAATATTCAGTAACATTAGCTTTCTGTAGTTAGTTTTGCAGCTAATCGGTCCATACAAATCCAAATGTATACAATAATCAAAACAAACATTTAAAAAGCTGGTCAAAAGAAGAACGCTTAAAAAATAAAACATTAAGATTCTTAGAGGTAAAAAGTTCATAACAATAATTGTATATGAAACAAAAAAAAGGTATCAGTTCCTCCTCTCTCTCTTTTAAAACATTTAGAAATGACAGATTGATCCCTCGCCTTCCCCCTGAGTGAGTTAACCAACGCTGATAACCAACATGAGACACACAAGAAGACAAATCACAGAGGCACATTTCCATGTTCCAGGACATTGTTTGGCCACTTGAAATGAAGGTGTTTCAAAAGGGCTTTCTCTTCAGCGGCCCAAAGAACAAGAGACTAAGGAGACGTATCCTTGAATCTCCTCCCAGATGAGTTGGAGCAGCACAGCTTCAAAGCAACCAGTCTTTTTTCTATTTTTTCTCTCTCTCCTTTCTCCCTCCCGCTCTCTCTCCCAGTGTCCCTACCTTGTTCTCTCTCCCTCACTCTCTCCCTCTCTCTCTCTCCAAGGTGAGTGTTTTCATTCCGTGGTGGTGTTCACGCTGGAGAGGTTGATGGTATTAAAATCAATGACAATCTGGCTGCGCTTTGGTTTGAACTGCCTGGAACACAAATAGAGGGAGGGAGGGAGAAGGCGAGGGGAGGAAGTCATCTTTTTTGTGTTCAAGTTTTAACTTCCAGTTTTTCCAACACACTTTTCAGGGTCATCGTTTGATTTAGTGCTTTGAAAAAAAAGCGATTGGGACGGAGGTGGATGAAGACGACAGAGGAATCCATCAGGGAGTAACAGTGGTGTGTGTGTGCGCGCGTGTGTGTGTGTGGACATTAGTCCTTCTATCCACCAACTGGAGGCAGACCAAGGAGTCTTTCAGAGTTGCTTTTAACACCTTGAGTGTGTGTGGTCGTGTGTTCACACCTTATGATGATGCCAGTCAGCAGGTCACCCATCACAGCCATTCACACTAAAAGCTGCTTTTTAATAGAAGCATTCCAGGAGAGCTGTTTAAAGACGTGCGCACACACCCAGTCTACTGTGTCCCTCTCCAGCCTGTTCAGACAAACCACCTTCTGCTTTCTGCTTCTATCCCACCCAGCAAGCAGCAGTCCCTGGACACCAGACATCTCTCTCTCCCTCCTTGATCCCTCTCTCTCTCTATCCCCCCCCCTTCCCTCCACCCCACACTCCCTGGACTGGTCATTAGTGCTCAGGGGTACACCTCTCCCCAGCCCTTAGATCCCAGGCCTAACCCTGTGGACACCAACACACTGAGGGGATCCTCCTGGTTTAGTCCTGTAGACGTGTCAAGACTAAAGGAGGATAATCAAGTCATCTAGCACTGCTCTCCTCTCCTCCCCTCCCCTCTCTGGGCCCCTCCGTCCTCCATCTCCCACCTCTCTCATTCTCACCACCCCTCGTTCTCCCCTCCCTCATCCATATTGACATGCCTTGTGCTACATCCATAATTTATTGAGAACTTCCCCTCTCCCTGTTGACTCCTCTCCCCCCACCTCACCTGTGGAGAATGTTGGCCAGGTTCAGGAGGCGGCGGGACGCTGTCATCTCCGGGCTGTCGTGGTACTTATCTGATAGATAAATCACCTCCCTTATACCTGCAGGGAGAGAGAACGAGAAGAAGGGAGAGAGCCAGATTACATCCTCTTCATCTCTTGCACAGAGATGGAGGCAGGGGTCCTATACCAAACCCTGTGGCATGTATGTGTGGGAGAGAGAGGGAGAGCGAGAGAGAGAGAGAGAGCGAGCGAGCGAGAATCACAACAGCAGGTAAAGCCAATACCAACAGCTAAAAGTCTGCCACCCCCGGATGTCATCTTTAAAACATGAGGTTCCCAAAACACACACACACACACACACACACACACACACACACACACGACACACACACACACACACACACACACACAGGACCGGCAGGTGGGGCATTAAGCGATGTGGCCACAGAGAACAGATTGATTGGGATATCTGCTGTACCATCATTCAACGGTGGTCTACACACACATACACACACACACACAGTAGCTTAGTGAAGGTCATATACAGCAGGTGGTGGTCTTATCATACACAAGTAGAGGAAGAGACATTTTGGAAGCGATGGAAAGAAGAACAGAGAGAAGAAGAAAGATTCCACTCTGGGCTGTACACTCCTACTGTCTGATACATCTGTATCTGTAGTGTCAGGAACACTACATATATGCCAGCATGACTCACTTGCGAGCGCACACACACACGGCAGGTGGGTGTGAGCTGCCACAGGACTAGTCAGAGAACAGTAGAGTTGTGTTTGTACAGGCGACTATGAATAAGAGCACACAATGTGTATTCAATACTGCAGCAATACAACCATCTCAGCATTTCACTGTACAGGTCTGGCTCTAGCCCACTGGGGATGGGCACTTTCTGCTGTGTGTGTGCGTGTGTGTGTATGTGTGTACGTGTGTTTGTGTGTGTGTGTGTGTGTACGTATAAAACGTCTATGCTTTTTGTACAGCCTTATGTAAACACATTGCTTTGATATATCAGGCTAAAGAATCAGTTTACCCAGTAAAAGTGGTGTGTGTGGGTGTGTGTGTTCACCAGAGGGACAGTGGAGGCAGGCAGGAGGAAGTAAGAGAGGGAGGGAGAGAGAGAGAGGGAGAGAGACAGAGAGTAGAGGGGGGAGTAGAGAAAATGAAGGTGTAGAAAAAAAGGAAAAAGGTAAGCAGTGAAAACCTGTGCAGACATTGTTTGGTGTGATGGAGAAACCAAGGACAGATGAGGGAAAAGGAGAGAAAGAGAGAGAGAGACGAGAGAGAGAGAGAGAGAGAGAGACAGACAGAGAGGGACAGAGAGTGTTAGATCGGGAGTAGGGAGGGAGAAATTGAAAAAAGGATTGAGCGGTGAGAGAGAGATGAGAAGTTACATCTTTAGATAAGACCACAGCGCCCCCTAAAGTTGGGAAATATACCTCCTCCTCATGTCTCCCTCCTTCCCCCCCTCCCTCCATCTCTCTGCCTCTCCAGTGTTGATGCTAGAGATCCAGCAGGTTCCAAGCTCTTCGTTTGTTGTGAGGAGGAGAGAATGTTGTGACATCACCACAACACAGGTTACAGGTGTGTGTGCTGAAACAGCAAACCTAATGACAAACACCCTTGTCTCAGCTGCTCCTTTCAACGCTTCAAAGTGTAGTGTGTGTGTGTGTGGTGTGTGTGTGTGTGTGTGTGTGTGTGTGGTGTGTGTGTGTGTGTGTGTATGTGCTAATGAAGTAGGATCCTGGAGAAGCAGCATACTCCCCACTGTGCACAGAGAGGAGGGGAGAGGGCCTGGTAAGCCCCCCTAGTGATCAGAGTGTGTAGGAGTTACACAGAGGGTGTGTGTGTGTGTGTGCACGCATGAGTGTGTGAGTGTGCACAAACTATGTCAGTGCATATGTTCAAATAGAAGTCAAATTGAGGGTGTTTAAGATGATCTAATGGTGTGTGGTGGTGGTGTGTGTGTGGTGTGTGTATGCGCGTGCGTGTAAATTCTTGTCGATCTCATTCGGGCTCCGCGCTCCAGGAGGCCTCTCGCCTAAGGAGAACAGCAGGGGATTGTGGGAAGTTAACGGGAAAAGTTTTTGGAGTGAGGGGGAGTGAGAGAGCGAGCCAGAGAGAAAAGAACTGAGAGAAAGAGAGAGGGTTAGAGGGGGGAGACAGGAACAGAATGAACGCTCTCTCGTGTCACCGTTCTATAAAAAGGAAACATGCTCTGTAGTCTTGAGGGTCGGTGGAAAGCTGTGTGTACACGCGTGTGTGTGTGTGTGTGTGACGATGGGGCTGGGTTAGACCCCCCACTGAGACGAGATGCACATTTGGGGGTTTGCCTCACCACTACACACACACGCACACGCACACGCACACGCACACACGCACACCCACAATGTTTAAACTCACCACTAACACTATTAAAGGACTTTCAGTAGTCTTAGGGGTGTCTGTGAATAATTATCCTTTTAGAGAGAGAAGCTTGTGAGTGTAGGAGCGTATATGTAAATGTGTGTGTTTGTGTGGTCTCACCTGCTTGTATGATGAGCTTAGCACATTCGTTGCAAGGGAAGAGAGCAACATACATGGAGCAGCCTTTCACATCTGCCGAGTTCTTATTCATGATGGCATTCAGCTCTGCATGGCAGACTGGGGGAGGTGGAGGGGGGAGGAGGGCAAAAATGAGGATGCATTTAGTTACAGCAATCACAAAACAGACAATTACACACACACACAGACACAAGGGAAGTTAAACAGGGCCACACACACACACACACACACACACACACAGATATCCTGTTCTGTGTAAACATCACTGAGACAGAACAGATGCCTGCTCTCAACTACAGCAGACATAAGATAATAAGATGGATAATTATGGAGTGTGAGTGTGTGTGTGCGTCTGTCTGTGGGTATGTACCTACTCGCTTGTGTGTAACAATGCCCATGTGTAGGTTCTGTGTCTACACTGTGGCTCTATGCTGCGTGTGTGCGTGTGTGACTACTTTCTGTGTGTCTATGCTGTGCGTGTGTAATTACTCACTCCCATGGCTAATCATGGGATATGAATTGCTCCATCAGTGTTGTTAGATGATGATATCCACAGCAGGCACTGCCCATCCCTGCCAGCCTGCCTGCCTGGCACAACCACCGCTGACCCACACACACCCACCTCCACTCACACACACACACACTTTGACGTAGAGTCATTTAAAGATACATTCCACTAACTTTTGCAGATAGTAAAGTGAATTTTCCATAACCTGGAAAGGAGGGAGAAGGAGGAGGGAGTGAAAGAGAAGGAGGTGGAGGAGAAAGAAACATGGAGAAGGGAAGGGGGGAGGAGAGGTGAAAAGGGGAAAGGTGGAGGAGGAGAAAGGACAAGGGAGAGGAGAAGGAGCAAAGAGAGAGGTGGAGAAGGAAGTGAGAGAGGTGGAGAAGGATGGAGAGAGGAGCAGAAGGAAGAGGAGAAGGGAGAGAGGAGCAGAAGGAAGAGGAGAAGGGAGAGAGGAGCAGAAGGAAGAGGAGAAGGGAGAGAGGAGCAGAAGGAAGAGGAGAAGGGAGAGAGGAGCAGAAGCAGGAGAGCAGAGTGCAGAACTCTGAAGTGTTCTCAGGTGGAACCGTGATGATGAGAGCAGGACAGGAATGTGGCTTCTATGTGGGTTCTGTGTCGTCGGATCATTTGTCAATGGAACACTGAACACCTGGTGTCGACTACACACAGATCTGGCCTTGATGCCTACCTCCTGTGTGTGTGTGTGTGTGTCTGCTGTCGGGTGCGTTCCTCTTGCAGATGGTTAGTTTTATTTGCTCTTTAACCTTTTCAGCCAATTAGAGCAACTACACAAATATGAGGGAACAAGTGCCCACCTCTTTACACACACACACACACACGGGGAGAGTTGGCACGTCCAGTCACCCGAAAGTAGACGTATGCCCTTCCAAATTCCCTGAGGATTGTACAGTCATCTGACACGAGCTGCCAACTACACCAGAGAGATGGAGATAAAGAGAGGGGAGAGAGAAAGAGAGGGAGGATCGGGCCTTTAGCCAGCACTCTGTTCACCTTCTCCAGAGATGAGATAAGGACATCCAGACACCCACCCACAGGGATGGGGGGGGAACTGGGAAAAAGATCAGTCAAGAGCCTGGCTGACAAATCTTGTTACCAGTGCTCTCTTTAACACCCTCCTCGGCATTGCAACATCACGGCAACGCTGCGGCAACGCCAGAACGACCAGCCAGGGATTCACCCACGTTGACATCTGCTGCCCTCCGCAAAGCCAGCTCTGTACCTCTGTTACCCTCACTGTTCACCATCGTCTCTGTGTGTGTGTGTGTGTGTGTGTGTGTGCGAGGCTGTGTTCAATGCAAGTGTGTGTCTGTGCACGGTGTGTCTATACTGTCTGGTGATTCTAGCAGCATGTGTGTGTTTCAATGCAGAGCATAGTGTGTGTGTGTGTGGTGTGTGTGTGTGTGTACTCTTGATAGGGCTACAGCAGCTGTTGATTCTGGATCCAAGGAAAATCAGCCGGTCATGGTGAGGGTTCAAACTAATGCAGTCATTAAAATATGAAGTTAGAGCGAGACAGCAGGTGTGTGTGAGAGAGAGAGAGAGAGAGAGAGAGAGAGAGAGAGAGAGACAGCAGGTGTGTGTGTGTGAGAGAGAGAGAGAGAGAGAGAGAGAGAGAGAGAGAGAGAGAGAGAGATTGTCTAGATGAGTCTATCGAGTTGAAAGTCTGAGTGTGGAGCGCCCCCTGCAGGTGAGTGTGATGGCTGACGTGGTAACAGTGAGGTTAAGTAGCATTACCGTAAGGGTACTTGGTGTCCAGCCTGTCTGTTGCTGAGCGTGACCACGGCAACAGGTCGTCGTCGCAGCCGTTGGGCATGCCGTTATAACCAATGCCAACGATCTTGTTCTCTTGGTTCACAATGCAGGCCCCCACCTGCAGGGAGAGACAAAAGAGAGACAGAACAGAGAATGGTGAAGGAGAGAGCCTGCCTGATTGGATATTAGTGGTATGAGCTGAAATAGTGCTGGGAAGAGATCTCTGAGGATGGGAGTTTGGAATAGGGTGGAGAAGGTCCCGTATACACACACACAACACACACACACAAATGGTTGGGGTTGAGGGGGGGGTCACAGCTTAATGGAGATATCCAGCTGTGAAGGAATATTGAGCTGGCCTAATTAGAAACACACACACAGACTTGTATAAGTATTTATGTCTACAAAATAAATAGAATCTTACAAGCACCGATCTGCCTTCAGTTACCTACAATAAGCAGATAAATTATAATACAGCTTCTTTCTCTCCGTGTGTCTCTCACACACACAGTACACACACTCGCACAGGCGTACACACACACACACACACCTCCCCGGGACCTCTGTCTTTGATCAGTTGAGAATTGCTAGGCCAGCTCAGACCCCCCGCTACCCTCTCCTCTAGACCTCACCCTTCAATACACACACACACACACACACACACACACACACACACACACATGACCTGGTGGAGAGAACAGGTTCACTTCTCCATCACTCCTCTTTCCCACCTTCTACTCATGTGATGGTATAAGTGTGTGTGTGTGTATGTGAGTGAGTGTGTGTTTGTGTGAGTGTGTGAGTGAGTGTGTGTTTGTGTGTTGATCTATGGGCCTGGTCAGAAAAGTAAGGGTCCTGATCAGAGGATGACAGCAGGGTTAATATTTAATATCAGGCAGATCTGTGGACCCTGAGGATTAGGAGGAGGGAGCGGGTGAACATGTTACTTCAATGACACCTGATACAATCAGCATACGTGTGTGTACAAGCATGTGGGAGAGTGTTGTGAGCAGACACCTGTGAACTGGGGTCTTTGCTCCTCTGAGCTGAGAGGAAGGCTACGGCCATGAAATATTCAGGCCACTCCAGGTAGTCTTCTCTCTTCCTGGTCTGGACCTGGACCCTGGGAGAGGAGACGGGAGGAGATGAGAGGGGAGAGGAGAGGGGAGAGGGAGGGGGAGAGGAGGGGAGTGGAGGAGGGGAGGAGTGAGTGGAGGAGAGGAGAGGAGTGGAGAGGAGTGGAGGAGTGGTGTAAGAGTTCAAAGTAAAAGAGGAGAGGAGGAAAGGAGAGAGTTAAGAGTAGTTGGTTGACCAGTATTAAGGGCAGGGGGTCAGCATGATACGCAGCAGGAAACTATCAGTGCGAGGAAAGTTAGTCTAAGAACACACACTCATCACGTGACACAATCACGATTTAGCCAAGCTTTAAAACCCTGTCTTCAACCTACTAACTTTTTTTTTCCCACTCGTGTTTACCCCCCCAAAAAAAGTCATAGTGCGTGTGTCAGTGAGTGCGTCATACCGGAGCAGTTGAAACAAATGACCCAGAGAGCCAACCTGGTACAACACAGGATAAAGAGAGGCAACAAGAGCCGCATTTTTTTATCTGAAAAAGACCTCGACAGCACAGCCTCAGTCTCTCTACATCCACATCACGAAGAAAGAAAAAGCAGGCTTTCAGACACTTTGAACTCCTCCACAAGTCTGCTCGCTGTGTGTGTGTGTGTGTGTGTGTGTACGCGTGTGTGTGTGTGTGTACGCGTGTGTGTGTGTATGTGTGTGTGTGTACGCGTGTGTGTGTGTGTGTACGCGTGTGTGTGTGTGTACGCGTGTGTTCTCGCCCCCGTGTCTCGACCTGGCTAATGACACACCCCCTGCTGAGCCAGAAGACCTAATGAGGGGACGAACTTGAAAGTGAAGTGTCGATTGGGGACATTTGGGGTAGCACCACGCACACACGCACACTGGGTGCAGGTTGGCTGGAAGAAACTTTGAACTTGTGTTCCTCAGTCTCAAATCATGTGATTAGGAGCCAGAGTTGTCTTTTATCCCTGTCACAATCAGCTTCAGTCCGCATAACCACGAAACCATGCTGCTAAAACTACTACTACCACTGAGACAAGAAGGACCAAAGAACCAGTTAGAACCACCCAGACATGATCTATTCCCTTACTCAGAGATATCCATACAAAGTTACATCTAACCTGGGTATCAAAATGGTATGAAAAAAGCCATAATTGGATTCAATGGAATGCATCCCCTGGATAAGTGTGATCTATGATCTGGTTTAACACAACTAATCAATCAAACAAGGCCTCAATCCACCATCCAATATACATGTAGAACACTAGTTTGTATGTTAGAAGACTAGTTGGTAAGCTTAGACTATAGTATGTCTGACAAAATCTAGACAACATGGTTGTTGGTTAGCATTCACGTTTGGTTAGCATTCACCTAGCAGTCCAGCTTGAGGGTGGCGAGTGTCTCATTCTACCCAGCTCTCCAGGTAGTCTCTGGGTTTAAAAGTCTTCTGTTATCAACACCTCCAGATGGTCACTCTGCCTGCCTGAAACACAAACTAGTGCGCCCCTAGTCAAATCCTAGCGCCACACACCACGATCACCCAGACAGAACTGAATGCAAGTGGACCAGTCATCTTGGAATGTCAGCATGTGTGATGCATCCTGGTCACCATCCAATCAGACAAACTGTCAACTCCTTAAGAATCCTCCCCGGCATCCTACACCTCACCGCCTTCTCCCTCCAGATTTCCCTCTTCCCTGATCCGTCATCACAGATGAGTGACAGCGTGGAGCAGAAAAACCAGGGGTCAATTCTAGCATAAGATATTAGTTTGTCTGTCAGAATAGCTCAATGTTGACAGTAGACTCCTGAGATTTTCAAAGTTCAAAAGTTTTATACAAAATAAAAAACACTTGCACTAATTAACATTGACAGAAAAAAAAACTAATTATCTAGAAACTAACCCTGTGCATGTGCAATTTGTTTTTGCACAAAGCACAGTGAACTGGATAAACAGTCCATCTTACAATTCACAATAGAAAATAAATTGTATCCCAGCTACACTGCTCTACAGCCCTGCAACACACATAGGGCCATGACTAAAGATCCCACTGCAACAATTAGTAAGTGTGTGTGTGTGTTTTCTAAAGTGTTTAATCTGTGTGTGAAGGAGGCTGGCGGTGTTGAGGAGACACCCAGGTTCAGCTGTGAGGGCTGTCCAAGGTCAGAGGCTGATCCTGGGGGGGAAGAGGCAGGACAGAGTGGGTCCTTGGAGCTTTGGTGGAGAGGGGCAGACAGCCACGGTGCCTGCCCCAGGTCGGTTCTCATCGCCAGGCTACACTAAGTGCTGAGAGCCCCTCCAGGTTTGTGTCACGGAGGAGGGAATGAAAGGGTGCTCGAGTTTGACAGAGGCAAGTTAAGAGGGAGGTAGAGAGGGAAGGTGTGTGTGGTGCATGGTTGCCTTTCTCATTACTGAAACCATATTAGCACTGTGCCAAACTTTTCATTCAGTCAATGAACCCAATGAGGGTTCAAACAGATACACAAGCACACCAATTAAAACATATCTGCCCCATTACCTGGGTGCCCACTCTACTGTCGCTGCCTTGTGATCACGAGACAATATAAGTACCAGGATATAGTGTAGTTATGACAAGTTGTCACATTTAAACAGAACTCTGTCACACGGGCCCCGTTTGACTACACTACTGCAATACAATGTCATACATACATTTGACTACACTACTGTAATACGTACACACAAAAACTGCTTTCATCCCTGAAGTTCCGCATAGGCTAATTAGCTAATAGCAAAATGGCTTGTGAGTGCACACTAGCAAGGCTAGCAATGGCACGTTAGACAAGTTGCTACTAGTAGGCTACCAAACACAACTCAAACATAAGGGAGTACAAATTACCCGGTCAACTCTTCTGGGGTCTCTAGCTTTATTTCTTGACTCATCTTTGGAAAACAAGAACGTGCAAAAGTTGTCTTTCTTGGTAAACGTCAGCTGCTCTGATCTTGCAGTAGAAGGACAACTACCACTTCCCTACACGCTGGAAAGTATCTCCCGCGCCTAAACCTGTCACGCTGTTCCGTGGCAGCCCAATGAGCCCATATACGGATATGCAAGACGAATACAGTCCAGAGGGTAATTCTTTCACTAACCACCACGTGGCAATGGCGAGTCTAACTAAACACAAAGCCATTCCAACGCAACAACAAAAACGGATATGATCTCATAAAAGCCAAAAATTGGAATATGGAGAGGCAGAGAGACAGAGAGACAGAAAGACAGAGAGACAGAGAGACAGAGAGTCAGACAGACAGTGTAATATGAGCAATGTAGTTAATACCAGAGGATTACACCCAAGACAAGGCATCTCAGAGCCATGGTGACTGTAAAAAATGATGAGCCATCCCCCTGCTCAACCACAACTAGAGCAGAGGGCTTCGTGACCTAACGCTAAAGGCATGTGCTGCTTCATAGCTGCAACACAGACAGGCAGAACTAAGGGTTATAAATGCTGATGAATACGTTTTCAGACAGAATCGGAAAAGGCAGAATTGGAATCTGATATTAATAAGAGGGCTAAAAGGGGAACTCTGTTGCTGTGCAACAAGAGCCATTTGGAAGTTTACTTGAGGAAAACACACCCACACACTTACAGTAGATTTAGAGACACACGAACACCACTAAAAGAAAATACGTACAAAAAGATAAATCTACTCATACGAGCCGTTTCATGATACATCTGGTTGATTTTGTTGTTTTAAACAGAGACAAGCTCATCAAAAGAATGTCCTCTGCACACAACTGTCACAGGTGAATGCTATAATACAACTGTAAAAGAAAGTCACAAAGAAACGCAATGATAACATTAAAGCAGTATGAAAAAAACACACAGGCTCAGCCATTCTCAATCTGCAGATTTCAAGGGAAACTCTTCAGTACTTCTCTGTTCTGAGTGCGGCCTTGAAAGATTATGGGATTAATGGTTCTCCCCTAGTAAACATAGGGCACATTGCCCAATATAAAGTGTGCTTTTCCACCGATTTAGAAGGGGTAAACATTCAGAAGTATGAAGTGATCAAATTCAACACAGAATTTAAGGTGTAGAAACGCTGAAAGATGTAGACAGGGTGGTTTAAGAAAATATACTTCCAGTTCATGATGAAAAGGTTGATAATGTCTCGAAGCCACACAAATAGATTTGAGATAACAGGGATGTGAATTATTTATTTAATCATCTTGTGGCATGTCAGCATAAATACTTAATGACTTTCAACAGCTTTTCTCTGTTCTCTCTATATATCCCACATCTTTTGCCACTCTCTCCCTGAAATGTGTACCTTCCTCTTTCCCTTTTCTTATTTCTCTCTTCTCCTTTCTTTTCACCCCTATCATGACCTCGAACTTTTGATCTGAGTGAGATGAACATTATTTTTGGCTGATTATTTAAGACTGCAAGCATGTCACTGACTCACTAGGACTTCACATTCAACTTGATTATTACCGTTTACAATCTTAGTCCCTTTACACAATCCAACAGTATAACTCACAAGGAATAGCACGGTTTGTTCTGTATTCTTCTCTACTTTGTTCTACTCTGAACCAGTAGACCCTTTTTTTTTATCTGAGCACTCGTGATTTATCCCTCATCCGGCTGTCTGCGTTTATATTGCAAAACTTTTTGCTGGGGCCTGTTTTTTTTTACAGTGTACAAGACAACCTCGTGCCAACAGTCTGCCACAAGACGCACTCGCCGACGATGATGTCTTCAAGGGTTAATCGGCTGGAATGTTTCACTCAGGAATGTGCATGCAAATAGGTTTATGCTAATGATATTCTAATGCTCCGTAGGCTGGGAACGGGGAGTCAAGTCTGTCTGCTGGCTGGGGCTATTGGAAACCAAAATGGTGGACACGGGAGAGCAAAACATGGATCTAAACTAACTTTCAATGTTTTGTAGCTACGCGATAAAGCTTTTATCGTAGTTATGTCGGAAAGTTTAGAAGCTGATCATGCCTAGAAAAGGGAACGGGCAGCTACCGTTACCGGAGGGTTGGGAAGAGGCGAGGGACTACGACGGAAAAGTGTTCTTCATCGACCACAATACAAAACAGACCAGTTGGGTTGACCCAAGAGACAGGTATGCCAGTCCTAGCCAGCCACTATAAACTCTGCTCCAAGTGTATTTTACAGTTATGCTTCATGGTTAGTGAACTCTCCTACGGTACAGATTGTCCATACTCATTTTTGTTCTGCCGTCAAGACGGTCAAAACCAGACTATATTCACTACCAAACTTTACACAATGGCAGCTACACTAGTAGTAGTAGTAAATGTCTGTATATATTTGAGCTAGAGTACTCAAAGGCTAACTGGCGTAGCCAACGTTACACTGACCCTTATTTATAACTAGGTTCGGTTTACTACTACTCGCACTTGAAGTTGCTCTCACAACTTCAAAACAATTCAAAAAGCCGCGAAGTGGCTCAAGTTAGCTACTGCTAGCTAGCTTAGCTAGTTGGGCGGTGGGGTCCGGTTAGTGTGAATGGATTTATTCAGCAATTCGAAATTTGAAGCAAGCTCATGTTAGCTATTTCAAGACAGTAAATGAGAAGAATGTCCTTACCCGTCCATCCTCAAAAGCAAATACAATATCGGTTTGTGAAAAGTTATTCCTTTCACCGCTTCCACAACAGTCGAGTAACTATTAATCAGCTCCCGTCAAGGATGCTACAACAGGTGTTTCTGTGCCTGATTGATTGCACATCACACCCGGGCCCGAGTCGATAGACAATGACGATGTTCTAACATTTACATTTTCATCAGTCTTTACATTTTCGACAGATACACTTTTTATACAAGACCCACATTCTTCTGGTGATATGCCAAGTTATAATGTGAGGAGTTTATGGAATAACAAAGATCAATACCTTAGTTATTCTGTACCCAGACAGTAATATTTCGCCATATCGGCGTTAATTTTTCTCTATTCCGCCCACGGATAGAAACGTAGCCAGCGGTATTTTCCTTATTCCCGTGCGGTTACTGTAACAGTGAATGTGATGATCAAATCAATAACATATTTGGTCTACAGAGCAATGAAGGGATCTTTATTGCTGGTTGTAAAATCAGTGCGGTAAAGAATGATAGCGAAGAGATGAGAGAAACAGCTTATCTACTTTGCAGAGCACCTGCTAGAACCATAAAGTGGCTATGTGTCTGGCTTACTGACAAGCTCAGGCAGAAGGGGACCTGAGGCGCATTTGTTATGTTTTGTAAAAACCTGACCTGTGCTCGACAGTTAGTGGGCTGATAAGCGTAGGTATAGCATTGGAATGGATCGTCTCTCTATTCCTGCTTTATCCCCTCCTTCTCTCTTTCTGTGTCCCAAACTTTCTTACTCTGTCTTGGACTTCTCTCTCCTCAGACTTTATTCTCTCTCCCTCCCTTTCTCCTCTTCTCCCTCTCTGTATAGGAGTGAGAACACATGATTTGTAATCTCTCTGAGCTGGCGAGGGAGAACTGACAGGGGCTCTGCATTCCTGCCCACACCACACACACACACACACACACACCTCTCTCTCTCTCTCTCTCTCTCTCTCTCTCTCTCTCTGACCACAGACTAATTTATGGGCTTTCCTTCACAGGGACCAGCCCCTGCTTTAAACCCCCCCCCCACACACACATACACACACACACACACACACACACACACGCACACACACACAAGAGAGTGTTATTTCTCCAGAGGAAGAGACAGACAGACAGAGATAAAATTCCAGAATTCCAGTCCAGGGTTTCCCCCATAACCACCCAGCATTCTCTGGCTGTCAAGTTTTTACACAGAGGGAGAAAAGGGGAGAGAGAGAGGGAGAGGAGGAGGTGGAAGACAGGATGATGTAGGGAAAGAGGGATGGAAATGGAGGGAGACAACGAAAGAGAGAGAGTGGGGGGGGCCCTGACCCAGCTAATTGGGCCAGATTTGTAAGCATGGCCCCACCACCGGTCTCCCTTTCTTTTCTCTTCCTCTCTGTTGTTGTCTTGTCGGAGCCGTATGGAAAAGGAGGGAGCGGAGGGAGGAGAGAATTAAAGAGGGGATGTAAATCGTGGCCTTTCATAGATCTCTGGCATCTCAGACAGAGGCTCAATGAGAAAGGGATGAGGAGGAGGAGGGGGAAAGAGGGATGGGGGGGGAGCAGGACGGGAAGAAAGGGAGGAGAAGAGGGGATGGAAAGAAAAAACCGGGGCAGAGGGATGGAGGAGGGATGAAAGTAAGAGAGGGGGGGGGATATGGAAAGAATACAGTGGATGGAGGAGAGAGGGGAGAAGGAGAAAGGAGCTGGGACAACAACAAAGACTGTGTGGTTGTCGCGGTAACCGTCAAACATGTCCGCCTTCATTGTGTGGATGGGCGGGCGTGGTCGAGAGCATGTGTCCCCAGACAGACGGTCAGATCAGTGGGGACTCTTCTACTGTATCATAATCATCTTCCAAAACTAAACGAAGATCTTGGAGGAGGTAGAAATTGGGAATCGAACCCATGTTGTTCGTGGGCATCGTGTTCATGAGGTCTGAACCGTTCCATCTGTGGAGGGGCTCCAGCCCATGCAGGCCCCTGTCCTCTGTCTGGTCTGAACGGCAGTGAGAGATATGCCTGTTCTAATGGAGCTCTCCTGTCCTGTCCCAGCTGTCTACTGTGTCCCTGGCTCTTATCTGTCTCACACACACACACACACACACACACACACACACTCTTTCTCACACACACACCTTCCCTCCCGCATATGCACCCTCCCTCTCACACACACACAAACTGACAGATTGACTGAGGAGTTGTATCTGGTGGAAAGAGAAAAGGTAACAATTGCCTTTCCTCTCTAAAGGCTCAGCCTTATCTCACCATAGAGGATGAGGCAGGTGTCAGGTCTTTGTGTGTGTGTGTGTGTGTGTTTGTGTGTGTGTGCGTGACACCATTAGAGATCCAGACAGACAGGTGTCATCTGTTTGTGTTCGAACACTGATTGCACTACCTCATGGTGATGGAGGAAAGGACGGGGGTTTTATTTTGGGGTGTGTGTGTGTGTGTGTGTTGACTGTAGAGAGTACACTACGGCAGGAAGCTTGTTAGGGTTGTCTGAACTTAAAGTCTCCACTATTAATGGATCTCCTGCTGACACACACACACACACACACACACACACACACACACACACACACCACACACACACACACACACACACACACACACACACACAGTAAGTGAGTTGTTGTAATAAAAGTGTGGGCATATTGACATGTGACACTCAGCTGCTCACAGACCTCTTTGGGAAAAAGAGAGAGAGAGAAAGGGACACAGTGAAAGGAGGAGAAAGAGGAGGGAAAGGGAGAGAGAGCGAGGGAGAGTGGAAGGCCAGTGTTGGATGTCTAGCTTCATTCCTGGCTGGTTGAACATTCCTGCCATAGCAGCTCTACCTCTGGCTAATGTTTAACCTGAGGTGGCAGGGCAGAGTCTGTGCAGGACAGAGTATGTGCAGGACAGAGTATGTGCAGGGCAGAGTCTGTGCAGGGCAGAGTCTGTGCAGGGCAGAGTCTGTGCAGGGCAGAGTCTGTGCAGGGCAGAGTCTGTGCAGTGCAGGTCTGCAGGACAGAGAGGCTGTGCAGGGCAGAGAGTCTGTGCGGGACAGAGTATGTGCAGGGCAGAGTCTGTGCAGGGCAGAGTCTGTGCAGGGCAGGCTGTGCAGGGCAAGTCTGCAGGACAGAGAGGCTGTGCAGGGCAGAGAGTCTGTGCAGGACAGAGAGCCTGTGCAGGACAGTCTGTGCAGGACAGAGGATGTGCAGGACAGAGTCTGTGCAGGACAGAGAGGATGTGCAGGACAGAGAGGCTGTGCAGGACAGGGAGGCTGTCAGGGTCTATGCCACCACGACATACCTACCTGAGCTGTGTCCCCATAAGGAGGAGCTGTGTGTGTGTGTGTGTGTGTGTGTGTGTGTGTATACCTGTGTGTGTTTACCTGTGGGTGTTTGGGAATGGAAGACAAATATGTAAGGGTTTGAATTATTGAGTTTTTTGTGTATCATAAAGCTAACACGGAGCACCTCCTGTTCCTCCCTCTCGTTCTGTCTCTCTCTCTTTCCCTACCCCCAGGTTGACCAAGCCCCTGTCATTTGCGGACTGTGTGGGAGACGAGTTGCCATGGGGATGGGAGGCATCATACGATCCTCAGATTGGCACCTACTACATCGACCACATCAACAGTCAGTTCACACACACACTCGCATACAGCGCACACACACGCACACACACACACTCAGAAATGTCTCTGACATGCTTGGCAGAGAGTGCGGTAGGTTATCCCACTGATGTTCTCGAGTTACCTTCGGCCTTATTGAAGCACAGTGAAGTGAATTAATTCTCCGGTTCAACTGATGTCTCTAAGACGGCGTGGTTCACAAACGGTGGGGTGCTACTCTGGGGGGGGCTCATCAAGTTATTTAGGGGTTGGGGGGGTGGGGGGGTGAGAAAGAGACATCAAGGGCAATCATTTGCCATAAATCTATTTGGGGCGGGTGGTGAATGAGAGAGAGAGACCCTGCTGAAAACCTGATGTGGAGGAGAGAGAGGAAGGTCTGAGTGATGACGATGCCTTCCTTCTCCTCTTCCTCCTCCTCCTCCTCATGTATGTAGGGGGACCTGTCACAGGTGTAGCTGAAGGTTGAACCCCAGTTATTGATCAGAACCACTAGGCCTACAGGCTCCTCCCCCGGCGATCAATACGGCTCCATATTGATTTATATTTAGCTGGTATTGCCTTAAACATTGACAACTTGCAGAATGAATAGAATACAATAGAAACACCTACCTACTTGTCTGTTTTGAAAGCAAAGTTTGATTTGTGTGTGCCGATTAGATTTCTCCTAGTTGGTTTATACTCTGGTACAGATGAGAGAGTAGAGTGGCGAGGTCTGTTGAGATGTCGCCCTGGTGATTGGAAACGAACATGCAATACAGTACAAGCTTCAGCTGTCAGAAGTCTTTAAAGATAAGATTAGATAGTAGTTCTTTATGTCAAAAAAAATAGAACCCTTCCTTCCTTCCTTCCTTCCTTCCTTCCTTCCTTCCTTCCTTCCTTCCTTCCTTCCTTCCTTCCTTCCTTCCTTCCTTCCTTCCTTCCTTCCTTCCTTCCTTCCTGAGCACGGATCACATGCAGTGTAGCTGTGGGCCTAAGTGAGAACATGTGCAGCTGCTGCTGTGTTCGTTGTTGTTGATTTGATTGCTTGTGTGGGCCGAGTATTATTGGTTTGTTCTGAGGCGTATCCATAGAGACGTAGGTTGTCGCCTGTCTTGGTTATTGTTTGCATGTTTGTTGTTGTTGCGACGCCCCTAGCTGCCAGTCAAAAGAGGCCTCATGAATTAAATCGCTGTGGATTCAGATCTCTCGCTCTTTCTCTCCGGCTCTCTCTTTGTGCCTTAACCTCTTTTTTTGCCGTCTTGCTCTCTTGGTTACACACACACACACACACACACACACACACACACACACACACACCACACACACACACACACACACACACACACACACACACACACACACACAGACACACACCCCAATCTGGTTATTCCTCATTGCAACCTGTGCATATCTGGCATACCTCAAGAAGGGGGGGGGGTTGGGGGCTTTTACACTTGTTTTGCTCAGAGTACAGTTACCAGAGGTTAACCCTTCACCTGCCGATGGGGGTGGGGGGGGTGTGGGGGCTGAGAGAAACATTGGCGAAGAAAACGGGCAAGTAAGAGAGGGGGAGAAATGTGGAGAAAGAGGTAGAGAGAAGCGGTAAAAGGACGCGAGTGTTGCGACATGACTGGCCTGGATTGGCCTAGTCTACATTTGAGAGAAAAAGCCTCTCTTATCCTCCTCCTAGCCTCCGCTCCCTCCTTCTTTCTGTCCTCCCTGTTCCCTTCCTCCCCTCCCTCCCCTCTCTCTCCTGCCCTCTTTACTGTGTGTGTGTGTGCGCCGTGTGTGTGCAAACGTAACTGTGTGTGATGTGTGTGTCCCAGAGAGCACCCAGCTGGAGGACCCGCGCGCTGCGTGGCGCGGCCAGCAGGAGAGGATGCTCCAGGACTACCTGAGGGTGGCGCAGCACTCGCTGTCTGCCCACCGCCAGCTGTACCTGGTGAAGGAGCAGCGTCTGGCCCTGGCCCTGGACCACTACACACACCTCAACCACGCCTACAAGGCCACTTCCAGGACCAGCCGTGAGTCGCTCTCTCACACACACACACACACACACACACACACACCACACACACACACCAACCACAGCTACATGTCCAGGTCCTGGACACACACACACACACACAGACACGGTCAGTTATTAACTTGTGGTCTTCTGTGTTGTTCAGTGTTATCAAGCTCGTCTTCCAGCACCAAGTATGACCCAGATATTCTCAAGGCTGACATCTCCACCACCAAAGTCAGGGTAGGAAACTAAACTAAACTAAACACACTCAAACACACACACCCTCTACGCAGACACACGCTCACAACTATACCTGACATGAACATAAATCTCTGTCTCTCTCTCTCTCTCTCTCTCTCCTCTCTCTCTCCTCTCTCTCTCTCTCTCTCTCTCTCAGGTAAACAAGCTGAAGAGAGAGCTGACTCAGATGAAGCAGGAGCTACTGTATAGGAACAGGGCTTCCAAACCCTGCAGCAGTGAGTGGACACACACCTACGTACACTCACACACACACTTGCACCTACACTCGCCTAAGCAGTTGCGCACACTCACACATGGGATCCAAGGGAAAACACAGTCACGTGACGAGCTAACGTTTTCCTGGAACCATCAGTGGACAGTGGAGGGCACAGGTTCAGGAGACAGGAGACTCCATCGCTCCATCTCCCTCCCTGCCTCTTTACCATGTTTGAAATGTGTGTGTGTGTGTGTGTCCAGGATTGACCAGAAGTTGTGTGGGGAGCAGAGTGGGTTCTGTCTCACCGAGGCCAAGGCCATCGTGTCGGAGCTCAAGTCCCTCCGCAAGGCCATCAGCTCTGGGGAGAAGGAGAAGCAGGACCTCATCCAGGTGAGGAGGAGGGAGGGAGGGAGGGGGAGGGAGGGGGAGGGGGAGAGGGAGTGATGGGACAAGTGATGGTGGGATGTACTTGTTTGCTTTGGTGTGTAGGGGCGATCGGTGATGTGTCCTTGTGTCGGGTGGTCTTTGTTTCTGGCTCGTCTGTGCTTGCTTTGTGTGCTTCTTTCTGCTGTGTTCGTGGTCTTGTGCTTGGTTCTGGGGTTCGTGGCTGTCTGTTCTGGTCGGGTGTTGGTCTGTCGTTCTTGCTTTTGTCTTGCTTGTTCCCGTTCTTTCGTCTTGCGGCGCTTGGTAGTTTGAGTTGCTTGTCTGTCTGTTCTGGTTCGGCGGTGTGTCGTGCTCGCTGTGTGCTTTGCTGTATGTGGGTGCTGGCGCTAGAGGAGTTTTTTGTTCCTATGTGTTGTTTTCTTGTCTATCGTTCCAATGTCTCCTACCACCAAATTATAATATCTACCTCTCTTTCTCTCCCTCCCTGCCTCTTTCTTCTCCTTCAGTGTCTTGCTAAGCTAAAGGAACGGTTCCATGTGGAACCCAGTCGTTCGGAACCAGACCTGAGGAAACCCAGCAGGTTCTAACCCCAGCTGACTAGAACCACCCTGGAGACTGGTTCTCAGACTGATGTTACTGGAGAGGTTGGTTTTTCTCTCTCTGTGTCTCTCTCTCTCTCTCTCTCTCGTTCTTTTTCACGCTCTAGTCATCACTGTAACTCTCTCTCTTTCTCCACTCATTCACTGTAACTCTCTCTCTCTCTTTCTCCACTCATTCACTGTAACTCTCTCTCTTTCTCCACTCATTCACTGTAACTCTCTCTCTTTCTCCACTCATTCACTGTAACTCTCTCTCTTTCTCCACTCATTCACTGTAACTCTCTTTCTTCTCCACACATTCACTGTAACTCTCTCTCTTTCTCCCTCCTCTCATTCTCTCTCGGTCTTTCTCCTCTCGATCTCTCTATTTCTTTTCTCAATCAATGGAATGTTTCCCCTCCTTTCTCTCTCCCTCTCTCCTGTGTGTTATTAAAATGCCATTGCTTCTTTAAGGAATGCCATCCCCCTCCTCCTCGCTCCCTCCCTCCCTCCCTCCCTCCCCTCCTCCCTCCCTCCCTCCCTCCCTCCCCCCCTCCCTCGCTCCCCTCCCTCCTTTCCCTCCCTCACACCCTGCTTCCCTCCTTCCCTGTGGGATTGGAGTCATGGGCTGCGTCTCACTCAGGAACGGTGCTCCCTCCCCTCTGTCCGTATTGAAACCCAGATGGGTTCAAGGGAGGAAGGAAGGGATTGACTGGATCGAGATGCGGCCCATCAATTTTAATAGGAGGGTCTTGGGTCTTGGCTCCGAGTTACACTGCAAAGCTGCTTTACTGCTGAGCCCCTGTCCACACACACACACAACACACTCACACACACACACACACATACACACAGTGAGAAATATGTCGGCTGTAATTATCCTTAATCTTTTACCTCCCTCTCTTCCCCTCCCTCTCTCCTCCCTCCCCCTCTCCCTCCCTCCCCCTCCCTCTCTCCCCCCCTCCCTCTCTCTCTCCCCCCCCCCTCTCTCTTCTCTCTCTCTCCCCCCCCCTCCTCCCCTCTTCCTCCCTCTCTCCCTCTCTCCCCCCCCTCTCCCCCCCTCCCCCCCCCTCCCTCTTCCCCCCCCCTCCCTCTGCCTGCAGGTGGGACTGAGAGGCAGGTCTTCCCTGGCTGAAAAGGTCAAGCTCACTCTCCAGTACGAGGAGGCCAAGAGAAGGTATCTCTCCTCCCCGTCTTCCTTACTAACGACACTTCTAAAGGCTGAGAAGAACAACGCTTGTCATCCGTTCAGTCTAATCATTCTCCTCCCACCCCACCCTCCCCACACCCTCCCTACCCCCACCCTCCCCACCCTCCTCACCTCCCACCCCCACCCTCCCACACACACCCCAGTCTGGCCAACACCCCAGGTGGAGCTGGCAGGTCTGGAGGCGGAGGGGGCGTGTCCAGGGGAGGTGGACGTGGAGAGGGACCGCCTCCTCCTGGTGTCGGAGAAGGAGGAGCTGCTGAAGGAGCTGCACTTTGTGTCGCTGCGGCGACGTTCCCCGCAGGAGCTGCAGAAGCTGGAGGAGCAACGGCTGCAGCTGGAGGAGGAGCTGGAGGCGGTTAGACACGCCCCTAGCCACGCCTTGTCACAGAGGTGAAATTATGATATTTTTTGTGGGGGGTCAAGATATTTAGAAAATACCTATTGATCTGTAAAATCTCAGTTCGTTTTTGATTTCCAAAGGAAACAGGCGCAGACCAAAATGCCTCTGGATAGGATCAGATCAATGAAGCTTGACCTTGTTTATGAAAATGCCTCAACGTGCTCCCAAGTACCCATATGAGATCAAAGGTTGTGATTGGCCCGGCACTTTCTATGCCGGAGGGAAATCAGTTTAGAATGGGAAGGGTGCCCAGAACTTTCTAGAAGAGCCAATGAAGCGTGAGCTCTCAGACTGGTCTGGTACAAAAACATAACGATAAGAAATCGCAATGTCATTTATGATTCTATATATCTACATGAACCCATTGCGTGTGTGTGTGTTTATATACTGTATATACACAATCTAAATTCCGTTTTGTGTGTATATCATCATGACTTGTTTGATTTCGAATGGCAGGTGTGTGTGTGTTAGACGGGCTCTTCTGTGTCTTTATCTGTTCAAGTCAATCAGATCTAACAGATGGTTTAGCCCTCCTTCCTCGTTCTCTCGTCTCTTAACGAGCGTTCTGAAGGCTAAGCCCGTTAGGTGCCTTTAATTGAGACTCATTTGCATACTAATTGGTGGGTAATTGTCATGTTTGGAAGCAGACGATGGCGCGGCAGACGTGGCAACACATTAGAAAGGGCAAACAGAGCCCCGCTGTAATTGGAAACATTGTACTCGTAATTGTAATCACACACACACACACACATGCATACATTCTGCACTGACACACACTGGCGTCGCACGCATTTCGTCTCTCTCTCACACACACACACACACACACTGATTCTAAACATGAGGTACCCAGCAGTACCCCAGTTAGTCTTGTTCTGTGATGAGGTGTAATTAGTGGAAGTGTAATTGCTCATTAAGTAGAGCGGTAATTAAGAACATTGTTGTAGCCTCGTTAGCACGGTTAGCACAGACAGATAGACAAGGAGCCTGGCTTCAGGAAGGGCAGATAGACAAGGAGCCTGGCTTCAGGAAGGGCAAGGAGCCTGGCTTCAGGAAGGGCAGATAGACAAGGAGCCTGGCTTCAGGAAGGGCAGATAGACAAGGAGCCTGGCTTCAGGAAGGGCAGATAGACAAGGAGCCTGGCTTCAGGAAGGGCAGATAGACAAGGAGCCTGGCTTCAGGAAGGGCAGATAGACAAGGAGCCTGGCTTCAGGAAGGGCAGATAGACAAGGAGCCTGGCTTCAGGAAGGGCAGATAGACAAGGAGTCTGGCTTCAGGAAGGGCAGATAGACAGGGAGTCTGGCTTCAGGAAGGGCAGATAGACAAGGAGCCTGGCTTCAGGAAGGGCAGATAGACCAGGAGCCTGGCTTCAGGAAGGGCAGATAGACAATGAGCCTGGCTTCAGGAAGGGCAGATAGACAAGGAGCCTGGCTTCAGGAAGGGCAAGGAGCCTGGCTTCAGGAAGGGCAGATAGACAAGGATCCTGGCTTCAGGAAGGGCAGATAGACAAGGATCCTGGCTTCAGGAAGGGCAGATAGACAAGGAGCCTGGCTTCAGGAAGGGCAAGGAGCCTGGCTTCAGGAAGGGCAGATAGACAAGGAGCCTGGCTTCAGGAAAGGCAGATAGACAAGGAGCCTGGCTTCAGGACAGGGCAGATAGACAAGGAGCCTGGCTTCAGGAAGGGCAGATAGACAAGGAGCCTGGCTTCAGGAAGGGCAAGGAGCCTGGCTTCAGGAAGGGCAGATAGACAAGGAGCCTGGCTTCACGAAGGGCAGATGGACAAGGAGCCTGGCTTCAGGAAGGGCAGATAGACAAGGAGCCTGGCTTCAGAAAGGGCAGATAGACAAGGAGCCTGGCTTCAGGAAGGGCAGATAGACAAGGAGCCTGGCTTCAGGAAGGGCAGATAGACAAGGAGCCTGGCTTCAGGAAGGGCAGATAGACAAGGAGCCTGGCTTCAGGAAGGGCAGAGAGACAAGGAGCCTGGCTTCAGGAAGGGCAGATAGACAAGGAGCCTGGCTTCAGGAAGGGCAGATAGACAAGGAGCCTGGCTTCAGGAAGGCAGAGCGACCATCTAACCGTCAGCAAGTGATCGTCTGTCACTCGTTTACCTTGATTTGTGAGTTTTTTTCCCCCCCTCAGACTCTTACTTTAAGGACTTACAGAGTGACTCTAAGACATTCTGATTTAGTGCCAGGTCCCCGATTTGGACCCACATTGATGACATCATCGTGTGTGTGTGTGTGTGTCCAGGTTGAAGGTTCAGGAGCGACGGCGTGTCCTGGTCCCAGAAGTTGGAGGAGTCCACCAGACTCACCAGTCTGCTCCACTCCCAGCTCAAGAGGTGTGTGTGTGTGTGTGTGTGGTTGTGTGTGTGTGTGTATACATGCATATTGATGTACATAAATATGTGTGTGTATGTACTGTTATATATATAGACGTCTGCATGTGTCTGTCATGGCTCTCCCTCTCCCCCCAGTCCTCTCGGCCAGCACGTTGTCTGTGTCGTCAGGCAGCAGTCTGGGCTCTCTGGCCTCCAGTCGAGGCTCCCTCAACACCTGAGCAGCTCCCGGGGGTCCCTGTCCTCCCTCACCTCCACAGACCTCTCCAGCCACGTTACCCCTCCCGCACTCGCACTCTGGACCTGGATCTGTGCTACCTCCTCCTCCACAACTCACTCCTCCCCTCCTCCTCTCTCCTCCTCTTCTCTGCTCTCTAACGCACCATGGACAAATCACCACATCCATGAGCACGACGGTGGGGCCGATTCGACCGCGCGGCGCCACTCGCCGATCCCACCCTGAGTCCCGCCCATCCCTCGCTCCTCTCGCCAATCGAAGCAGCCGGAGTGTTCAAACGGCACAAATCGCTGGCGTCGCTCTCCTCGAGTCTTCGCTCTCGCCTCGTCCCTCTCCCTGCCGCCCGGTTCGCCACTGTGCTGCTTGACGGAACCTTCCTCCTCCGCCCGTGGCCAATCAGGACTTTGGAGAGGACGAGGGGCGGGCTGAGGTTCCTACGATGTGACAGGTGGTGTTTGAGGCGGAGGAGAAGGACGGGGAGAGGGGGGAGAGGAGGAGGAGGAGAGATCGACACCCTCAGAGAGAGCATCTCAGTAGGACCCAGTGCCACTCCCTTTCCTCCTAACTGACCTCATACGCAGCCTGACTAGAGAAGGCACGGTCCTCAGTGTCTCTGCTGGACCTGTAGTGGTGCAATGCTGCACCTGGTGGTAGACTTGACTACAGCAATTGCCACTCGAGTACAGACGCTACAAAACACATTGAACGTCACTCAAGGACATTTCCTTTCTTTGCGTTTGTGTGTAGAAGTGCTGTGCGGTCCAGAGGGTGGATGACAGCCAGTGTGTGTGTCTGCTGCCGTGTCGCCGAGTCTGTCGCTTGGGACAGTGGAGTCTACAGGCATCCAGCAAACGGTAACTCTCTCTCTCTCCTCTCCTTCCTTCCCCTCTTCCCTCCCTCCCATGCCTTCCATCTTCCGCCTCTCGCCTCCCCTTCCTGCCTCTCTCTCGCCCTCTCCATCTCTTGCGCTGTCTCTTTCTCTCGCTCTTCAAACCCGCGCTCTGTGTTCTTCACCCGCCCTCGCACGCGTCCGCTTTTGAACATCTTTCGTTTGTTCATTCATTCTCTTACTCATTTCCTCTCTATCCTTCCTCCGTTCTTTCCTTTGCTGTCCTCGCCTCTCAACTCTCAGCGTCTGTAAGTCTTTGAACAACACACACACACACACACACCACACACACACACACACACACACACACACACACACACACCCACACACACGACACTTAACTCCTACATCTGGTGCAATGAGTGTGAAAAATAAAGCTTCCTTTTACACAACACAACACGCACCTCTCAACACACACACACACACACTTCACCTCCAGACTCTGCAGTGGTTGTCCTTGTAGAGGAAGATTCTAGATGTGATGAAAGCAGAGTGTTTCCTGCGTCTCTCTGTGTGTGTGCGTGTGTGTGTGTGTGTGCGTGTGTGTGTGTGCGTGTGTGTGTGTGCGTGTGTGTGTGTGTGTGTGTGTGTGAGATGCTGCTCTCTCACACCAGAAGGCCTCGTCTAATGAGGATGACCACTGCAGGTTTCTCCTACAACAGGCACCTCCCTTCATGCTCGCTCTCTCTTTCCCCTCTCCCTCTCTCTTCCTCTGTCGTGATCCCATGGCGGGAGCGTCTGACACAAAGGTATCAGTGGTGCAGTGGTTTAATTAGGATGGCCACATCACTGGAGGTCCTCATCACTCTGTTCCTCTCTGTCTGTTCTCTGAGTCTCCCTTGACAGTGATGTCAAACATGTCTGTGATGTACTGAGTGTGTAAACCATGTCCTGTGATGTACTGAGTGTGTAAACCATGTCCTGTGATGTACTGAGTGTGTAACCATGTCCTGTGATGTACTGAGTGTGTAAACCATGTCCTGTGATGTACTGAGTGTGTAAACCATGTCCTGTGATGTACTGAGTGGTGTAAACCATGTCCTGTGATGTACTGAGTGTGTAACCATGTCTGTGATGTACTGAGTGTGTAAACCATGTCTGTGATGTACTGAGTGTGTAAACCATGTCCTGTGATGTACTGAGTGTGTAAACCATGTCCTGTGATGTACTGAGTGTGTAAACCGTGTCTGTGATGTACTGAGTGTGTAAACCATGTCTGTGATGTACTGAGTTTGTAAACCATGTCCTGTGTTCAGGTCCGTGGAGACGGAGACAGACGAGGTCGTCTACATAGAGGATGAAGCGGCCCTCTCCGAATCCACCCAGGTCCAGATCGCTCTTAAGTACGGATGCACACACACACACACACACACTAACACGCATGTACATATTCTTTCCTGCACACACGTGTACACACATGCCTGCACACACAACACACTCACAGGTTACAGTTATTACATTGTGTGTGTGTGTGTGTGTGTGTGTGTGTGTGTGTGTAGGTTTGATGCGGCCAGCTCCAGTCTTGTCCTGGTCGTCATTCAGCTGCAGAATCCTGCCGCCTTGTTTCTTTCTCCATCCCAGCTCCAGAATGTAAGTATCCTACAACACCACACACACACACACACTCACCCTCTACACACACACACCACCTCACCCTCTAACACACACAGCACACACGACACACACTCCCCCGCAGCCCAGCCCCGTCCTGCAGACCTCCTGTGGAGACTGTGCGTCAGGACCCTGTTTCATCACTAATACAAGAAAAACTGATAAACAATAAAAGGAGTTAATCCGTCTGTACTGTAGCCGGGGCTTGAAAAGACACCCAGCAGGACATGGTCTCTGAGCCCACCAACACAGCCTATCACCAACCAGGAAGTGAGACGTGGGCACAGAGAGGGAGGGGAGGGAGGGGGGGTGGAAGGGTTTGATGTCTCAACCAAACTTTCTACTCTCCTACTGTTGTTGTATTTGGCAGAAAAAAGAGTGAGTGTTTTTATGTTTGGTTTGTGTGTGTTTTGTGTGAGAGAATGATTGAGGTCTACTTTGGGAAATGAAGAAAGGTCTTGCCAGGAAGTTATTTCTGACAATTATTATTATTTCTGCCCTTGATTGCTGATAGGAATATGACTGAATGAATGAATTGATGATGAATTGAGGCTTTAAAACGGATACTTACAACTTTGCGTTAGATTAACTTAACTTACTTCCTCTCTCCCTCCCTCCTCCTCTCCCCTCCCCTCTCCCCTCTCCCCTCCTCCTCCTCTCCCTTCCTCTCCCCTCCTCCTCCTCTCCCTTCCTCTCCTCTCCCCTCCTCTCCCCTCCTCCTCCTCTCCCCTCCTCTCCCCTCCTCCTCCTCCTCTCCCCTCCTCTCCCCTCCTCCTCCTCTCCCCTCCTCCTCCTCTCCCTCCCCTCCTCTCCCCTCCTCTCCTCTCCTCTCCCCTCCTCTCCCCCTCCTCCTCCTCTCCCCTCCTCCTCTCCCCCGCCCTCCTCCTCCTCTCCCCTCCTCCTCCTCTCCCCTCCTCTCCCCTCCTCCTCCTCTCCCTTCCTCTCCCCTCCTCCTCCTCTCCCTCCTCTCCCCTCCTCCTCCTCTCCCCTCCTCCTCCTCTCCCTTCCTCTCCCCTCCTCCTCCTCTCGCTCCCCTCCTCCTCCTCTCCCTCCTCCTCCCCCTCACTTCCTCTCCCCCTCCTCCTCCTCTCCCTTCCTCTCCCCTCCTCCTCCTCTCCCTTCCTCTCCCCTCCTCCTCCTCTCCACTCCTCCCTCCTCACCCTCCTCCTCCTCCTCCCCGCCTCTCCCCTCCTCTCTCCCACTCCTCCTCCTGCAGCTACGTGAGGGTGGCGCTCCTCCCGTGCTCCAGCGACGTGCCCAGCCTGTTCAGGACCCGCGTGGTGTCCCCGGCCGGACCCGAGCACACGCTGCTCTTCAACGAGGTGTTCAGAGTCTCCGTCCCCAGCCTGGCCTCGCTCCGCAGGAAGACGCTCCGCATCCACGCCTGCTGTCTCAGCCAGGGCAGCGCAGAGGACTGTCTGGTACACACACACACACATACATTACACACACACACACACACATTACATACACACATTACATACACACACATTACATACACACACATTACATACCACACACACACACGTTACATACACACACACACATTATATACACACACACACACACACTACATACACGCTCACAGTTCTTTCATTTCCACTCAATTTAAACTGTGTCCCTGATTCTTCTTTCTCTTCCTCCCCCATGCTTCTCTCTCCCCTCCCCCATGCTTCTCCTCCCTCCCTCTCCCTCCCTCCCTCTCCATCTCTCTCTCTCTCCTCCAGGCTGGGACCCAGGTCAGTCTGGCAGAGGCAGGTCTCAGTGGAGACCTGGTCAGTGTCTGGTACACCCTGCTGACCTCAGAGAGACCCACACCCCCAGGGCCGGAGCTGGGCTCGAAGGAGAGCAGGCCCCACAGGAAGAGGCCCGTCCCTGGGGAAGACCTTCACCCTGCTCCCCTTTTGGACCTGGTGGGTTTAACACAAAACCTGCTAGTCACATCGACTAATACAGTGAAGAAGAAGATGATGATGCTGATGTGTGTGTGTGTGTGTCTCCAGGATGCTGTATCTGTCCTGCTCCAGAGGACTTCTACAGAGCTGGAAGCTGTAGAACAGGAGCTAGCCTTGGAGGACAGAGACACACACAACCACTGGTACTGTCTATCACCACACACACACAGACACACACACTTAAAATCTCTAAAACGGCCCATCATGTAACACCCACATGCCAGTGATTGTCCCCTTGACCCCTTTCCTGATAGGCTGAGCATGCTGGGGGAGGAGCCTCAGATTGATGGCGTGGAGGAAGAGGAGGATGGAGAAGAGGGGGAAACGTCTGCCCACACGGGGGAGTGCCCGGGCTCTGGCCAGGCCGGAGGGGAACAGAGGGATGAAGGAGAGGAGGAGTGGAGGAGGTGTGCAGGAGAGACGGAGGAAGAAGACGAGTGTCTCCCGGGAGAGGAGGGAGGAGGAGGAGGAGGAGAGCAGGTGTAAGGAGAGACGACCTAGAGATGAAGACCCGCACTGGTATGTTTTTACGTGTGTGTACGTGCGTGTGAGTGAAGGCCAAATATAGGCTGTTACAAAAACCTATTTCTGTGGAACATTTCTCTGTGAAGATTTCAAAAGAAAATAATTTACAAATACACACTCACACAACACTAGACACATCAACAGGACTGATACTGCCTCACACACACAAAACACACACACACACACACCACACACATACCTCTCAGGCAGAAAATGAGTGAGAAAAGCAACTAATACCTGACAGGTCCTTTACATTCAACACGCTGTAGAAACGTCTCTGGACCAGTTTTCTCGACTCAGGAGTGTGTGTGTGTGTGTGTGTGTTTCCTGCGCAGGTGGACAAGGAGACGAACACGGAGGCCTGCGTCCAGCGGGGGGTGGCGGCCAGGGACAGGCCACGCCCCCCCAGGGGCTTTGTACGTAACAGCATGATCATGAGGTCCCAGACCTTCTCTCCCGGGGAACGCAACCAGTACATCTGCAGGGTCAGTCTGCACGCACACACACACACACACACACTCTCACACAGACACTCATACAGAAAGACACGGAAACTTTCCGCATTCTTCTGGCCAGTGAATTGAAATGTCCTCTCCTCCTCCTTTCACCTTCTCTCCGATCCTCCTCTCTTATTCTACTCCTCCTCCTTCCTCTCACATCCTCCTCTCTCCTCCTCCTCCCCTCTCTCTCCCTCTCCTCCCCCTCTCCTCCCCCTCTCCTCCTCCTCTCCTCCTCCTCTCCTCCTCCCCCTCTCCTCCCTCTCTCCTCCTCCTCTCCTCCCCCTCTCCTCCCTCTCCTCCTCCCTCTCCTCCCTCCTCCTCTCCTCCCCTCTCCTCCCTCCCTCTCCTCCCCTCTCCTCCTCCCTCTCCTCCCCTCTCCTCTCCTCCTCTCCTCCTCCCTCTTCCTCCCCCTCTCCTCCCTCTCTCTCCTCTCCTCTCCTCCCTCTCCTCTCCCTCTCCTCCTCCTCTCCTCCCTCTCCTCCTCCTCTCCTCCCCTCCTCCCTCCTCCCTCCTCCTTCCCCTCTCCTCCTCCTCTCCTCCCATCCTCCTCCTCCCCTCTCCTCCTCCTCCTCCTCCCTCTCCTCCCCTCTCCTCCTCCTCTCCTCCCCTCTCCTCCCTCCTCCTCCTCCTCCATCCTCCTCTCCTCCCTCCTCCTCTCCTCTCCTCTCCTCCCTCTCCGTCCTCCTCTCCTCCCTCTCCTCCCCTCCTCCCTCCTCCTCTCCTCCTCTCCTCCCTCTCCTCCTCCTCTCCTCCCTCTCCTCCCTCCCCCTCTCCTCCTCTCCTCCTCCTCTCCTCCTCCTCTCCGCTCCCTCCTCCTCCTCCCTCTCCCCTCCCCTCGTCCTCCTCCTCTCCTCCCCTCCCGCTCCTCCTCCTCTCCTCCTCCCTCTCCTCCTCCTTCCTCCCTCTCCTCCCCCTCTCCTCCTCCTCTCCTCCCTCTCCTCCCTCCTCTCCTCCCCCTCTCACTCCTCTCCTCCTCCCTCCCTCCTCCTCCTTCTCCTCCCTCTCCTCTCCTCTCCTCCCTCTCCTCGCCTCTCCTCCTCCTCTCCTCCCTCCCTCTCCTCCTCTCCTCCTCCTCACCTCCTCGGCTCCCGTCTCCTCGCTCCCTCTCCTCTCCTCCTCGGCTCCCTCTCCCTCCTCCCTCTCCTCCTCCTCTCCTCCCTCTCCTCCTCCTCCGGTCCTCTCCTCTCGCTCCTCCTTCTCCCTCCCTCTCCTCCCTCTCACCCTCCTCTCCTCCCTCCTCCTCCTCCCTCTCCATCCTCCTCCTCCTCTCCTCCCTCTCCTCCTCGCTCCCCCTCCCTCTCCTCCTCTCTCCTCCCTCTCCTCCTCCTCTCCGTCCTCCTCTCAGTCCCTCCTCCTCCTCCGTCCTCCTCCTCCCCTCTCCTCCATCCTCCTCTCCTCCTCCGTCCTCCCCTCATCCTCCTCCCTCTCCTCCCTCTCCTCCCCCTCTCCTCCTCCTCTCGTCCTCCCTCTCCTCCTACTCTCGTCCTCCTCTCCTACCCTCCTCTGCCTCCTCCTCCTCTCCTCCTCCCTCTCCTCCCCCTCCCTCCTCTCCTCCTCCTCCTCCTCTCCTTCCTCCTCCAGCTGAGTCGCAGTGACAGTGACAGCTCCACGCTGGCCCGCCGCGCTCCGTTCGTGAGGAACGCCTCGGAGCGACGCAGCCTGAGGGTCAGGAGGGCGAGTGTCGAGGTCAGAGGTCACGACGACGACGACGACGACACCGTTTAAAGACTGAGACCACATGATCTCCCCTTGCCATGACCGTCTCCCATCGTCTTCTTCTCTTCCCCTTTCCTTCTCCAGCCGGGGGGTCCTCACCATGGCGGTGTTCCCCAGCAGCAGGGGGCCGCGGAGGGGGCGGCGGCCTCCAGGACCTCGCTGGACTTGGAGCTGGCTCTACAGGCCTGGAGAACCAGACACAGCAGGCTGGCTGACGAACTGCAGGTGGGAGAGAGATGAGAGAGAGAGAGAGAGAGAGAGAGAGAGATAGATGGAGAGGGGGAAGAAGGGAGGGGAGGAGATGATTAAATATGGACAGGGATGGAGGGTTTGTGTTTATCTAGCTCTCCGCCCTCCGTCCCCCAGGCCCTGAGGGAGCTGCGTGCCCAGCTGGAGGAGCTGAGGAGCAGGGGAGAGACTCAGCTGCCGGCCGTCATCCTGGAGGACCAGCGCTTCACCAGGCTGCTGCAGCACGCTGCCAGACAGGTCGGAACACACACACACACACACACACACACACGCTTGGAATACACAGACGCACTAAGAATACATAACGCGCCTTAAGAGTACATACACCACCGCGCGCTTAGAAGACGTGCGCATACATAGTAGAATACATACTCACGCACCTAGAACATACACACACGCGCTGAGAATACACACATCTACGCATTATAAATGCTGCCTCCTGTCCCTTTCTCCCCCCCCCCACCCCAGATGGACCAGTCCAGAGAGCAGCAGCGAGCAGAGCTGCGAGCTGATAGGCTGTTGAGGAGAGCCAATAAGGATGTGTGTCGGCTGCGGGAGCAGAGCCAGACGGTGCCCGCCCGGGTCCTCTCCTTCAGGTGGGCTGTCCTCTCCCTCGCCTGTCTGATAATCCCTCTCTAGCTGGGAGTGTTTCACTCACTGTGTTTCATCTCCCTTCCTTCCTCCATCTCTCTCCCTCCTTCTCCTCCCCCCTAACAGGGAGAAGATGTCCTACTTCACCAGAGTCAGGATCAGTATACCTTCTCTACCTGCCCACGACGTCTGACTGACGTCTGACACCAAGCCTTTCATTGACAAAATATGAAGTATTTTTACATTTTTTTGGTAGCACACAGAGTATTTTAATGTTAGTCTAGTTACTATGACATGGAAATCAAGTAGCTGTTCACCAAAGTGGCTGAGTATGTATTCTGTATTTCTGTACATATAGCGGAGATGAAGTGTTTGTTGTGACCAGAGAACTAAACCATAGTTGAATCTGGTCATGTGTCAATGACACGCCTGTACAGTTTTGTAAAAGTATGTGAACTTGGAGGTGATTTTGTGTGTATGAGTGTATCCAACCGGACTCATAGTATTTGATATTGTTTTATTAGTTTGATTACTGATTGACTAGCTGAAACAAGCAAAGCTTAAGTATTTAAAAAGGAAATCAAACACCATTTGGCTGGTTGGGTCTGGTTGGGTCTGGCCCAAACTGTTGCTCTGCTGTTTCTTTGTCTCCCTCTTGGGGTTTATAGAGGAACTGCAGCACAGTACACAGTACTGGGTTGGGTATCAGTGTTAGTTTGTGTGTGTGTGTGTGTGTGTGTGTGTGTGTGTGTGTGTGTGTGTGTGTGTGTGTGTGTGTTCTCAGTCAAGTTAGAATGAAACTTAAAATATAAGTGTGTATTATTCTGTCCAAAACTGGTGCTTTGCCCCACTTATCAGAACACAATTATTATTGTAGTCAAATGTATCATTATTATGACTTCTCTTTATACTGGGTAGCTATCTTGATCAGATCAAGAACAAAGCATGTAAAACTACAATTATATGTCAAACAAAACAACAAAAACCTACGGACAGCAAAACCACCACCTGCAGTGTTTATAAGAAAATGAATGACTAATGTCTTTTTTATGAAGGTTTCAGTATCTGATATCTGTCCAATATGTTCTGCAACCTCCACTTATTCTATTTATTTAGGTTCTAAAATGGGCGTCTGTGACTTCCTGTTGTGGTCTGTTTCCTGTTTGCCTTTGTTACTGTACAGACGCAGCTTCGTGGGAATGCTGTGTGTGTGTGTGAGAGTGTGGGCTCGCGGGGATTGCATTGACTTGCCTCTCTCTCTCGTTCTCTGCTCGTCTTCATCAGCCAACAGTGAAAGGAACACAAGCCTAATCTGTAAAGTGTTACGTTGTCATGGCGTTTGAGATGTAGCTGCAAATGCTCTGTGTCCTAGGCAACAGTAGCCTGTCACTACTGGAACTCTGATGGCATGTTCTGTGTTAGCTCTGTGGTGAATCAAGACAGTCACTGAAACTAAAGAAAGAAAAAACGATCTTTTCCTTCCAGTAAGGAACCCTGTCAGCAGCTTCTGCCCTGTAGTAACACAGCGCAGTCAGAGACTGCCTTTGGTGTCTGTTTATTTATTTGTTTGTATTATTTATGTTTTTGCTCATGTACATACCCTCTCTGGAGTGTTTTATAAATTGATTAACACCTGGAATGAACTGTGTGTTTGTATTTCTTAGAAACAAAAAAAATATCTCATAATATTGGATATTAAAGCAAATGTTAAAAGGACACTTGGAAACCCCCTGTTATACTTAATCGTGTCCGCTAGACGGCGCTTTATTTCTACGCTGATGTCGTGCTTGTTCGTGATTGGCTCATCACATCAGAACAGATTACGTAAAACCCGGAAAGGGGAGTTGTGTCGTTATTTCGTCAGCTGCGAAGCTAAATCTGGAGTGCACTGTTTATAACTAAGGAATAACTACTGGGCAACATTTAATGGAACTAATTCTGTAATAATTGAAGGAATTATAGCAAAAAAATGAAGGAATTTGTCTGTATACTTTTACAGCTTCTCTTCGTGTCTCACGTCAAGTGTTGGAATGAAGGTTTGTCTTCCGCATTTGTTGATGGTTACAAGACTTCTCTGTACTTTACTATACGTATTAGCCAGCTCGTGTTATGTACATACACATGTCTGTTTCTCACCAGCGAGTGTGTTGCTTCGAGACGTGCAAGCTCTGACCCTTCACAAGGGCAGTTACACGTCAGCCCGGCGGTCCAGTCCCGTACCCCAACTTCAGTGCATCGGGGGTTCCGCCGGATGTACCGCGTTCGTCCCGGAGGTGGTCCAGTGTCAAAACAGAGGATGGGATGGAGTGGACGTTCAGGTTAATCAAAATACCAACATTTAGAGAAGTTTATAGTGATTCATACAGCTTACGGTATTACCTAGCGTAGCCTACATTATATGGGCGATTATATTACGTACATACAGCTGGATGTTTTGAAGTGTCAAGTGTCTTGATTACAACTCTTCTCAGTTTAAGGTTGAACGCTGTTACATAAGGATGATGAAACCATTGTTGCCTTGACCACAAGTGTCCCATGTAACCGGACCAATTTGGCTACGTTTCAGTGGGAGTGTAAAACCGATATGGACAATGCCTACCGCTTTGGGAAGGTGGAGGTGAGCTGTGAGGGCTTCAGCCAACCTGACGACCCCTACATCCTGAAGGGATCCTGTGGACTGGAGTACACCCTGGAGCTCACAGGGGAGGGCAGGTCAGTCTGACACGTTTGTGTGTGGAGGGTGTGGGGTACTGTATTGTGGGGTGGTCAGTGCGGATGGGGGGCTGTATGTGTTCAGCGCACTACTGTACGAACAGCAGATACGAGTTACTGTAGGGCCCCACCAGCTGATCTGTGAGTGTTGTGATGCTGTTTGGTCTAGGAGGAAGCACGGGGCTTCCGCCGGAGGCTCCAAGGGCTTTGGTGACTATGCCTCCTCCTTCTTCAATGGCTTCTCCTCCAATCACCATGGCAACAGTCAGCAGCAGCAGCAGAAGAGTGCGTCGTCGCTAGGGGATGAGTCAGGCAGCATCATTGGGGTGGTGGTGTTGTTGCTACTGGCGTTTGGAGTCTACAAGCTATTCCTGAGCGGGACCACCAACACGGATGCCCCGGACCAACAGGGTCACCAAGGAGGTGGAACGCAGCCCCCTCCACCGGGTTTCAGACCAGACTACACAGGTAGATACACACACACACACACACACACACACAGGTTAACTCACATACACACACCTCACACACACAGCTTAACTCACACACAACTCACACACACAGGTTAACTCACATACACACACCTCACACACACAGCTTAACTCACACACAACTCACACACACAGGTTAACTCACACACACAGTACTCACAACACACACCTCACACACACAGACAGTGATTAGTGACCTCACCCCTCTTTCTCTTCCTAGGCTCCTCCTCCTCTGGCTGCCCAGGCTCAAGTTACCCTGGTTACAATGGAGCAGCACAGGTTACCCTGGAGGTAACCCAGGATACCCTGGTTACAATGGAGGTAACCCAGGTTACAATGGAGGTAACCCAGGTTACGGTTTCCGCAGCAACTACAGTGGACAACAGTATGCAGGAGGCCGAGCTGGAGCTGGAACAGGAACAGGAAGTGGGTTCTGGACAGGCATGGGGACTGGAGGAGTGCTTGGGTACTTGTTTGGCAATCAGAGGTGAGTACTGCTTTAGCTCGAACTAGATGTATGATGATGTATTCAGAGTTAGATCTGTATGTTAATGAGTGTCTGTGTGTTCCCAGGAGCCAGTCCAACAGATATTTCAACTCCAACTCCAACAGCAGTTACAGTGCACCCAGAACCACACCCTCCCCAAGTCCCCCTGCCAGTACTGGAACACGGACCGCCTCAGGTACACACTCATCTTTCTCTCAGCCGAAACAAGTGCACACCACTCACACCCACCGAAACACCGCCTGGTCTCCTTATACATACTTCCTGTTTCAGGTTTCGGAGGAACAAAGAGGAGATAGACTATGAAGATGTGGTATCTATGACAACTGTTCCTCTAGCGGCCGTCTCTCAGAACACGGGACAGAGGAAGGGGTCAAATCAGGACCAGAAAAAGGCGAACATCTGATCTTCATTGGTTAATTACTGCTGGGGTCAAAATGAATAAACACTCTGTCCTCAATAATAATCATTTTATGATATACAACTATTTTACAATTGTAGTAATGAAAGTGAAAAACTATAACTATTCTTTTCAAGCAGTTAAATGTGTTATAAAATAGGTTTTGTTAGGATTCCTATGGGTGGGGGGGACACACCCACATATTCAAATCTGGTCAAAATGTCCCGCCAATATATGTATATTTTTTAAAGGTGCTACGACAGGCAACCACGCACGCTGTCCAAAATGATGATGAAAAAAATGTGTCCCCCCCAATGTTGACTCCATGGCTACGGCCTTGGTCCACAGTGAGAGTTATTAGTATAACATGTTAGATATGAAGGATTCAACTTGTTCAATATGACTCCCTACCACAGCCCAGGAGATCAGATCATCACTGATCATACTTACTAAATTCTTGCTGTGAAGTGACACTTAAGTCTGTTTACCCTGCTTGTTTAAGTCTGTCTCTTAAATGTTTTTTTGCTTTTCATTTGTTGCTTAAGTTTCCTAACTGCATATTGAGCATGTTATCTACATGAAGCACAGGTGGTGTTAAGGGGTATGTAAATGTTTTTATATCAAGTGTGTGGGTGACTAATAAAAAGTATAAGTGATGCTTTTTTAAACTTTATTTGGATAACACATTTGATATATAATACACCATACAAAAATATATCATTACAAAATAGTAATTTTTTATCAAAACCAACTTTCCCTGAGATATTTGGAATATGAATTAATCTACCACAAAGTCGACTACTACAGGGGTTACTGTAGAGAACCAGAGTGTGTGGGTGATTATTAAAAGTATAAGTGATGCTTTTTAAAACTATTTGGAAAACACATGTTTTATATATATATATATATAAAATACACCATACAAAAATATATCATTACAAAATACAATTGACCAATTTATATTTGCAATATGAATCCACCACGAAGTCTACTACTACAGGGGTTACTGTAGAGAGCCAAGGTGATAACACTTCTACACAATTGTTGTAGAAGACGAAAGAGAGCGAAAGAAGGAGAACAAATTAAAAGACGGGGAGAAGCATCCTCAGTTTCACCAGACTCTTCTCACCTCTACTTCTCATTGGCCCGGCGCTGTGTCCTTCATCCTGACCACATTTGCATAGCACATGGGGTTCTGGCTACCCTGCCCGGTTTCCACGGTGCCCCTCCCGTCCCTGTCCACCAATAGGGTGTGTCGGGAGGCGGACCTCTCCCTCCACTTGAGGACAGCGACTGCGACCAGGGCTCCACACAGCACCCCCACGAGCAGACAGATCAGATACACACCTACAGGTGCCTTGCTTTGTAGACCCTCCGTACGGCCTTCCACACCGATCAGGATCAGCTTGTAGGAGGCAGTGGGGCAGGCGGACGAGCCCAGGGACGTTGCACCGCGGGCTGGGCAGTGGCAGGAGTAGCTCCCCTGGCTGGAGGAAGAGGCCAGGACCTCGAGGTCGGAGGAGGGAAGGAGGCGGGTGTGGCGGGCTGGGGGGTGGGACCAGGTGCAGGGGGGAGAAGGGGATAGGCTGAGGCTGGTGCACGGGAGGAGGAGCCTAACCCCTTGCCTCACCAGCAGCTCCTGAACCTCACAGGCAGCATCTGGTGGAGGCAATAGGACGAGGAGGGGAGGGTAGGCACATGGAGGTGAGAGGTTTTATTAAAGTGTGTGACTGTGTGATGTGTATCAGAGTTGATGGTGGCTGAACTCACCCTCTCCTCTCCCACACACATTCAGAGGGCTCCCAGTAGCCTCTGGAGAACTGACGGGCAGAAGGGAGAGAGAGGAAGAAATATAAAGAAAAGAAGTCAAAATGGCAGAGGGAGATGAAAAGAGGAAACACAAACGCTGTTGCAGACACACATTACACACACAGTAAGATGCATGCACACATGACACACAGCCACATGCAAACACACGCACGCACACATTACACGCACAGTAAGATGCACGCACACATGACACACAGCCACATGCAAACATAAGCACACATGACACACAAATAGATGAGGTCTGACCCTGGTGGCTGCGTGATGCAGAGTTTGGTGGTGGACTTCCAGCCACAGTTCAGGCCCCTGGCCGCCGCACACGCCTCACAGCTGGAGAAGCTTCTGCAGCCGTCCACCTGCAGCGCCCTCAGAGAGGAGGCACTGCCCACCAACACACCACCCTGGAACACCACACACACGGGGGAGGGTGAGGGGGTGAGGGACAGAAGGAGAGAGGAGGCACTGCCCACCAACACACCACCCTGGAACACCACACACACAGGGGAGGGTGAGGGGGTGAGGGACAGAAGGAGAGAGGAGGCACTGCCCACCAACACACCACCCTGGAACACCACACACACGGGGGAGGGTGATGGGGGTGAGGGACAGAAGGAGAGAGGAGGCACTGCCCACCAACACACCACCCTGGAACACCACACACGGGGGAGGGGTGAGGGACAGAAGGAGAGAGGAGGCACTGCCCACCAACACACCACCCTGGAACACCACACACGGGGGAGGGGTGAGGGACAGAAGGAGAGAGGAGGCACTGCCCACCAACACACCACCCTGGAACACCACACACAGGGGGAGGGGGTGAGGAACAGAAGGAGAGAGGAGGCACTGCCCACCAACACACCACCCTGGAACACCACACACAGGGGGAGGGGTGAGGAACAGAAGGAGAGAGGGAGGCAGCGGTGGATGTGCGTGGGTCCTACCTGGTGTACCAGGATGTTGTTGACAGGTTCTACTGAGGTTGTGACAGGGATTTCCTGTAGCAGAGTGGCGGTACCACCAACTACAGACACAGTGTGGAGCTCTCCTTGGTCTGACACACACACAGCAAAATTATTCACATTTTCCAAACCAATACATACACACACTACATGACATTCCAAACAATATCTCTAAAAGCTATCCAGAGATTCAGCAGCCCACCTGTGCCCAGGTAAAGGATGGCGGCCTGGATGCTGGTGACATTGGAAACAGCCAGTCTGGTATATGTGACCCCCCTCCTGAGCAGCAGGGGCGCTGCCTCCACGGGCTGGGTCAGCTGGGGGTGGTCCTTGGCAAAGGTTAGAACCTGGTCTGGCATCTGAAGTGAGGTGTTAAACTGTGACCTCAAATCACTGTCTAGACACTGTGGAGGGGACGTAGAGAGAGGAGACAGAGAGGGAAGGAGAAATGACACAGGGATTTAGGTTGTTTGTACATTGTCTTGTGGGGGTGGGGGATAGAACTGGCTGTGTTCACGCGAGTGTTTACCAGTCCTGGCCGGGGGGGAGGGGACAGAGAGGGAGGCTGTGTTACCGGAGGTCTTCATGTCCTTATACGGGCTGGTCGCCATCACCTTGTCAACCTCTGACACACTGAACACGCACACCGCAGACACAAGCTCACTTCCCCTACACACACACACACACACACAAAGTTATAAGTCTCCTATTCTACAGCACATACTGCTTCTACTGTATCACAGTTCTCTCCTCCTTCCATCCCTCCACACCACTGGGAAGTGAAGAGGCCGTAGAAGTGTGTGCTGGCGGGGTCTCCCGGCTGGTGCTCC